>PVHP010002035.1:77315-92315 GCA_004024765.1 Zapus hudsonius | reverse complement strand
GGTGAGGGGCCACAAGAATACCCATTTTTATCCTGTAGGAAGCAAGGCAAAGCTCCAAGTGGGGAGGGGTTAAGGAGTAACTTGGCAACATTGTGTGGGGTTTCTCTTAAGTTCTCATATTTTCCCTCTTCTTGAGGACACCCCAACTGCTGTTAAGGAATGGGGACAAAGAAGTCTCTCTTATCTTTTTTCTGCTGAATAGGACATGAAGTTATGGCAGTTGGGGGTGCCTACCTAAGGCCCTCAGAGAGGGACAGGTCCCTACCTAAGGCCCAAGAGAAAGACCCATCATCACATTGCCAAGATTTTGTCCTGCCCAACATTGTGAGGCAGGAAGTAGGGTATCTCCCCCAGAAGTGGGGAGTGTTCCATATAGGGTCTGAGTGGTCCAGTGTAGATAGTGTTGGATTGCTGTCCATCATGGAAAACTTGAGATCCATCTCCAGAATTGTTTATTGAATGACATCATAGCATCTGATATGGTTGGAGACTGTTCCTGTATGGCTTGTAAAGCATATGACATATATTTACAGTTATTAAGAAGATATATATATGTATGTATATATACATATATATAATTAACCTTAATAACAGCACAAATGTTACCTTGGGCAGCTGTGAGGGTATTTAGAGCCCTGTGATTTTTCCTCATTATTTGAATTTTAGAATTGAGGAGAATTTTCTTAGCAGTATCTTTTTCAATGGATGGAATGAAACAGACTAGATGATGATATCATTGGAAAACACTCCTAGTCTGCTGCATTTAAAAACTTGTAAATTAGCTGAGGATGTTAAGGTGTTTATCTTGTTTCCCTGTATCTAGGGAAGTTTTGAAATATATCCTCCAATCTTTCCTGGGGCAAGCCAGGGACAGAAATTGGTGTCACAAAACCTTTTTAGTGTCAGTGGGAGCTGTCCAGTATATATTTTATTTTAGATCCCATCCTGTAACAGACCATTTTGATGGTTGGAGGCTCATGAAATTTAGTCATAGGAATAGAACTATTAAGAGTAGGAGCCAACCTATTTTAGAGCCTTGTTTTGTTTTTTTCATTTTTGATAGTTGTTATTATCATATATCCTTGGTTATAAATTTCTCAGTGAGTGTTTAAGACCCAGTATATAGCCAAGATTTAAACAAGCATATTTTTGGGGGTGTCACTTATGGCTCTCCAAGGTGGATTTGGGGTCTGGGAGAAGCACTGTGGCTTCTTCAGCATTATTTCTGTCTGTTAGGATGAGTCCAGGTCGTGCTGACCTTGGCTTTCCCTCTGTTGGGAAGCTGAGAGGACGGTCAGGTCTCAAGTTGACTCTCCTGTTTTAGATTGTACACTGATTTGTTTCTGAATCTCCTTGTCTTCCTTGTCTAGAAAGACAGGTGACACTCAAGAGAGTTAGTGTATAACATATTAGGGTGGTCCCCTCACCTCCTTTGGCCTTGTGACATGGGAGCAAAGGCCAAAATATTAGCCTATTTTGCTCCATGGCTCCAATTGGATTTGGGCTTTATACAGTTAGACCACACGGAAAGGAACTTGTATTAAACCTGTAGAATAGATATATCCACATCTATAATCTATAATTGACTAGTAAAGTGTATTTAACTAAAGAATGGCATAATTTTCAGTCTACTTTGTCTAACCTTGAGTTTATTTATTTGAGAACAGTTTAGGCCATAACTGAAGTATGAAAGTAGGCTCATTTTAATTTTTTTAAAAATATCTCATGACTACTAATACAGACAAAATATATTGTTAATTTTGAAAGCATTTTTTGCAATAAGTCCAAATAAATTGATCTAACCTGGAAGTCATCAGGTCAGGAACAGTCAAGGAAGACAGCATCTATGTTTGAAAACATACCAATTACCCAGGAGAGTTTGGAAATGCAAATTGTAGAGGCTGAAATAATTTTCCTCAGATGTAGATCATTGTCTGAGCTTGAGGTTGTATCCTGGAGTAGGGAATATGTCTCAAAGAGTTAGTTTATTTAGAGGGAATAGACTTGAAGTATCTAACATAAGACAATTATTAAAGTAAAATCCTAGAAAGACTCTGTGATTACCCATAATAGAGCAGAGTCTGGTCTTTGTCAAATCAGAACAGCTGAGTTCTAATATAACCCTTGGTGAATCTGTTTTTGAAAGAGAAAACATTTGACAACCAATGCTGTTACCTTAACTTCAGGCATTAATTAACCTGATATATAGTAGAGATCTTTATAAACATAAGACAATGACAGAAATTTTATAAAAACTTAACTAAGTTATCTCAGTATATTTATCTAACAGGAGGATAGAAGCCACAATGGCTGAAATTAAACCTTTAAGTTACATAAGTCTGATGATGACCATTTGATAGCATTAGAATGAACAAATAAAAACCATTTTTAACCCTACAATGTTTTTAGATATGAGAACCTTATTTTAGAAAATTAACCTTAGTAAGCAACTCTTATCTTAAAAACTCAATTTTCCCAATAATTAACACATTGACAAAGAAATATAGTTAGCTTGGACAAGTACCTTAAGAGTCTTGTTTGTATAGTTCTTAACCCATGAACAATTTAGTATTTGTGAGCTGTTGATGAGTAGCCTTAATCATTTGATTTTCTTTTTTTTAATATTTTATTTATTCATTTTCAAGAAGAGAGATACAGGGAGAGGGGAGAGAGAGACAGAGAGACAGAGAGCACCAGGGTCACCACCTTGTGGGTTGGGCTTATGTGAGTACTGGGGAATTGAACCCGGGGCCTTAGCCACTGGAGGCAAGTCACCGAGCCAAAAACTGTAACTGGAGTGATCAGGTCCAGTGACAGCAGTGGTCAGTTTTGATAGTTTTACAAGCAAAAGAATAGTTGTATTGTTTTATAAAAGTTAGGTTAGAGAATTATTTGGTATTTAAAATTGACTTGTGTTAAAGCTTGTTGCGACCAGTCTTTTTGACAAAAAACCCAAAATCAATTTTCTTATTAAAAGAGACCAAGCAAATACCTTTAGAAATTATATCTAGTATAGAAATTTATAATTGGAGCCTTTACCAAAATTTTGGAGTAGACCCTTTTCTTCCTAAGAATGCCAAATGAGTAGAACCATTGATAGGTATCTCTAACCACTGAACAACCTGGTCATTAACATAGACATATGTAAAACACTTGAGGGTATTCTCCCCCTCTTTTTATTTATAAGCAAGCAGAAAACATACAGCATTACAGTAGTTAATGTCTCTAACCATTGAGCAATAGCCAAAAAAAAACCTTATGTCTTTTTTTAAAAATATTTTATTTATTCATTTTCAAGCAGAGAAATACAGAGATAGATAGAGAGAGAGGGAGACAGCACCAGGGCCACCACCTTGTGGGTCTAGCATATGTGGGTCCTGGGGAATTGAACTCGGGTCCTTAGGCACTGGAGGCAAGTGCCTTAACCGCTGAGCCATCTCTCCAGCCCAAACCTTATGTCTTTTTTATTGACTCAGTTTACCCATATAATCATGGACTTTTGCACCATAAAGAAGGTAAATCTCTTTGTCTTATGATTTTCCCTTATATTCATCATTAACCAGAGGGCCAGTCTGGTTTCTGAGGAAGCATTGGGAAATATGCCTGTTTTTGAGTCTGTCTCCAAAAGAGCTCTGTTTTGGAGACAGAATCAGGCTGAGCTCATTAAAACATCTAGTTTGTATAGAACTTAGTTTCTCATCCTTCATAGAATTAAGAGAAATTTTACCAAATTGAGTTGACTGGCTCCTTATCTAATAATAGAAAACATATACTCCAGTATCAGAATCAGACACATTTTTTATATCTCTATGAAGGTAACTATAAGAAAACTGACAAGCCATATTTTTAATAATATTTATCAGCACATATTTATAGTCTATGTAAGATATCTCCTGTTAATTTTATGATGTATAATTTAAAAGAGTACAGGCAAAACATAATGACCCCTGAGATAAGTTATAATTAAAATATTTACCATATCTGAGAATGATTTGTTGTTATCTTTAAGACCTCTGACTATATCTGACAAATCACCCTTGGTAGAATTTTAAAAACTGATTGAAGTAGACTGAAAAAAATAAGTCTGTGGCATAGTTACCAGTATAGAACATTGTACAATCAGAAAAGTGACCTGGAATGATCCAGAAGGGGATTCTTTTTATTAATCTAAACATATCTGTCATCCCCCTGCCTCAGCTCTGTAAAAATCAAGGTGTCAGTCAGCAGGTGGCTGAGGCCTGGAGGCCTGAGCCTTCTGCTCAATGTGGGGAAGGGGCTAGAGGCAAAAAGAAAAAAAAAAGGAAAAAACCAACCTATCTAGTTTTTCTTTTTTTTTCACAAACAAAAGGCTTTTGGTACCCCCTGGAGGAAGCCCTTTACCTTGCCAGAGTGTCTGGCTGTTTATTGTTATCAGCCACAGGAGGCTGGATTTGGATTTTGGACAAGGGTGAGGGGTGAGGGGAATAGAGCGGCTAGTCATGCCAGAGATGGGGAGGCAGAGGGGGAGTCACCCAAGGGGAGCCGATGGGTGGAGGGCAAAGAGAGGAGATGGGAGCTGGTACCACTCGCCGTTTTGATGCTTGTAATTACCAAGGCTTGTGAATGTTATTGTCTAAAGGTATTGAGGGCAGATTTGAATTGAGAGCTGAAATAAGTTTTTGGGGTGAAGCTTGACAATTTGAAACCCATTTTGGTAGGACTGTGAGGAAGTGTCCATTGCCACCATCTAGGACATCTCCCAGGCTTAGGGAGGGTTGTGAAGAAGCCCAAGAGTTAGGAGGAGGCGTCCCCAGGCTCGTAACTTTTGGGGAATTTGTGGACCAGCAAAAGGGAGGAACTCCCAGAGCCCTCTGGGGTCCACAAACAGAGAGAAGCATGAGAGATTCAGACTCCCTGAGACTCCTGTTGGGGCGCCACCACCACAAGCTGTGAAGTGTTGGTTACCTTGTCCTGAAGGCTGGAGAGTGTGATGTGGATGAGAGGAACTCAAATGGTGAGTGGCCTCCTTGTCTGGGGCTCAGAGTCTGGGGAAAGGGGAAAGACAAGGATGAGAGAGAGAGAAGGAGGGAGAGCTGAGAGAGAGAGAGAAGAAAGAAGAGAGGGCACCTGAATGTCCCAGAAGGACAGCCATATCAGAGAGGAGAGCTGGCAAGCTCAAGCTGGAGAGAGAGGGAAAAGGGAGCGAGAAGGGAGCAGGAGAAAAATTCAGGAGGGGGCTTGTAGCCCTGAATGTCTCATCCGAATTTTGGCACCATAATAATAAGAAAAATTGAGGCAGAAGATAGACCAGACTGAGCTCAGACAAGGATACCTTTAGTTAGCAGTGACAAAACATGACTTCTTTCTGGTCTAAAGTCAAGTTCCCCGTGGGTAGCTTCTATGAGCATATTTAAAGGACCTTTGGGGTGATATGGGCTTCACAGTTCAAGTTCTAAGTGACAGTCTATCTGGAGGCATATAAATGTGGATCGGTGTTAAGCTCTTTTCAAAAGGGTCTTAACAGAGGTAGGATCCTTCAGATATGTAAAACATTTTCTCAGGTCCTCCTGTGTCAGATATGTAAACATTTTCTTAGGTTCAGGGGAGTGAATTTTCCCTTCAATATACGTCCCTAGGTAATGGTCAGGGCAACCCAACTGCAGGAGTAATTGGTATGCATATTTTGGAGAATTGCTTGTGTTCTGAAAAGTTATTTTGACTCATGTCAACCACACAGACTGCCAAGTATGTTTTCATGTTTATCATGTATGTTGTTTTTAGACTTTTTGAAAATGAGGGATTGTTACTGTTGTAGAAATTCCCTGTGACAAACAGACAGAGCCATTTCAGCAAGAGGAGAGTGGAGTTTCATTTACTGTTATTACAAATTTAGGAATTTACACCCATGGGCCAAGCGTAGATAAAGCATTTGGCCCCGGTTACAAAAGGGTTTTATAGAGTACAGAGATATGTATGTGACATTAGGCATGTAAATTAACAAGCACAAGCAAGTGGATCCCTACATCTGGCAACTCAAACATTTACAATGGGTTCTGGAGAAGTTCAGATAATCCTTCCCAGGTATTCTCCAGCCTCATCTTTTTCCTAACTTCCTTATCACACCCTCTTTGTCTCATTGAACTTCAAAGCTCTGGTAGTTTCTCACCTCATGCTATGCGACTGGCCATTTGTTACCTGTAATGGCAAACAAATGTGTACAAAATGTAACAATGAACACAGAGGGGGAGG
Organism: Zapus hudsonius; assembly: GCA_004024765.1. Lineage (NCBI taxonomy): Eukaryota > Metazoa > Chordata > Mammalia > Rodentia > Dipodidae > Zapus > Zapus hudsonius. The sequence continues at coordinate 86,087 of PVHP010002035.1, read as the reverse complement.
GGCAGTAAGCTCACTCATTTTTGCTATAATGCTACATATTCAGATTTGCATTTTCCTCCTGTACCCACTTCTTTGTGCTGATCATAGTTGCTAAATGCCATGTCTGCTTCTGGCAGGAATAAGGTGCTAGCTACATCTTATTCATAAACCTATAAAACCAAAATACAAAGTCAGCTCAGGGCTGGAGCTTTTTAAGAAAGATCTTACTCCAGACCCTGTTTTAATAAACTCCTCAACTTCTACTCCCACTGGTATTGCTGTGATCTCTCCTGAGATAATTCCCTAACAACTCTCCCTTGGGTCTCCAGTCTGTTGGCCTGCTTTATGAATGTCAGGTATGACTGAGAGACCATATAAGACAAGCAGGTGCCACACTGACACCATAATCTCAGGATTTTCCCCCTAGACACAGTTAATAGACAAACACCCTGTACCTCAATGACTAAAGGTAAACAGCTGCAGGCCAGGGGTTATCTAACCAGAGGGAAGCCCAAAATTCAGGCCCTCGGGTTATCTTATCAAGGGTATACAGACCTATAGCCCAAAGTTAGCAGATGAGGCAATAGGGAACCAATCACTTTACATCTACTCCTTGAGCTAGCCAATCACCTTTACGAGGTCTGTTCCCACCACTGGATGCACTAACCATTTTACAAGAATATTTTACAATTTCCCTCTTGCATGGTATGATTTGCTGTGGTATACTGCGATGCAATTCAAATTTCCCACCTAATGGGTTTATGCTTTAAAAGGAGTCTGCAAGCTCCATTTGGGGTCGCCTTCTTGCTACAAGGAAGATCCCCACCTGCTGGTGTGTTGTCTTGAGAAATAAACGCTCTTACTTTTGCACACATGAGTGGTGGTCTTCACTGGAATGATTTGTGGACCCTAACATTTGGGGGCTTGTCCAGGATCGCCCCCTTGAGACCCCCACCATGTTGAGCACTTCAGAACCTCTGGTCAGCTGGTGAGTGAGAGCTCTCCTGTCCTATTTTGTTTGTCTGTGTTGGTCTAAGTTTTTCTGAAGTTCGAACCAAATCCAGAGGCCGGGGTGATCCACGCTGATGGGCTATTGGCACCCCATCCATGAGGGACTAGTGACAACTCCCACCCTCTGATAGGGGACTCTGTCCCATCTGTTTCTGGGGACACTGTCTCATTTGTTTCCAGGGACACTGTCCCATCTGTATCAGAACTGGAATTTAGCAGATTTCTGCCAGATGGAGTCCATGACCAATGGGATAAGCCACCACTCCATGTTTCTGTTCATCCATTTGGAATTATGGATGGCTCAGTAATTTCTGTTTCACATATTTTATTGCAATTGCATTTCAAATCTGTGCCGGCACCACAAATTCAGTGTAGTGTTCCGTGTGTATGTTTTTAATTGTTGTTTGTTTTGTGTGTGGATTGTTGTACTGGGAAATGGGGCAAATGGCTTCAATCCCGCTAACCATAACACTCAACCATTTCCAGGATTTCTGGAGCAGGCAGCAGATTTGGGACTGGTGGTCCACAAAGAAAAACTCCTTACTTTTTGCAGGATTGAATGGCCTACCTTCAACGTAGGATGGCCGGAAGAAGGGACATTTGATCTCCCCACTGTTTACAGGGCCAAGGACATGATATACGGGACTCCCAGTCAACTGGACCAGGTTCCGTATATTACCACTTGGCAAGTGCTGAGACACCCCCTAAATGGCTGAAGCCTTGTCTCCCACCTAACCAATCTGTCATTGCAGTGACCAAGGAAAAAGAGCCACCGAAGAAAGAAGAAGCAATACCACAGCACCCAGTCCTCTCCACTTCCAAAAACCCTGATGAGGAATTGCTGACTGTTCCCCCTCCTTACTCACAAGGGCAGCAAGGGGAAACAGGGGGATCCATTTTCAGTCCTGCCTACTCATGGGCTCACACTTGCAGGAAGAATTAGCACCTGCAGAGTCCTCAATGTTCCCACTACGAGCCATGGGTCCCCTGATAACCAAGGGAGACAACAGTTAGTCCACTGGCTATTCTCTACTAGTGATCTATATAATTGAAAATTACAGAAACCCCCATTTTCTGAAAAGCCTGCCAAACTCATTGATTTGTTAGATTCTATTCTCTTCATCCATCAGCCTACTTGGATGATTGTCACCAGTTAATGCAGGTCCTCTTCACCACCTAATAGAGAGAAAGAATTATCTCAGAGGCTCATAAGCTTATTATAGGCACAGATGGAAGACCCACCACCCTCGAGCCCCTCATCAACAGTGGTTTTCCCTTGACCTGGCCTGACTGGGACTTAAACATGGAGGAAGGTAAGGAGAGACTAAAAGTCTACCACCAGATTCTCATGGGGAGGTCTCTGAGCCACTGCAAGGTGACCTACAAATTTGTATAAGGTTAGCCAGATTCTCAAGGGGCCAGATGAGACTCCAGGAGCCTTCCTGGAGAGACTCATGGAGGCCTACCGACCTACACTCCATTAAACCCAGAAGCACTGGAGAACCGATCCGCTGTAAATTTGGCGTCTGTTAATCAGTCTGTTCCTGACCTCCAAGATTGGAAGAATTGATAGCAGTTGCTGAAAAAGTTTTCAATAATAGAGAAACCCCAGAAGAAAGATGAAGAGACTGGCTAAGATCTTGCTGGCAGCCTCAGCAAGCTCAACCTACAGGGCTCCTAACCTGAGACAAATAGCAAACAGGGGCAGACCACAGAGAGACTTTAGCGCTAACAGAAACAATAGGTCTGGCTTACAAAAAGATCAGTGTGCCTCCTGTAAGGAGATTGGACACTGGAAAGGTAATTGCCCCAAGAACCAGAACCAGAAACCCAAAATACTGGAATTAGAAGAGACAAGTGACTGAACAGGTGGGGCTTGGAGCCCCTCCCCAAGCCTTGGGTAACCCTTAAAGTAGAGGGGAAACCCGTCAGATTTCTAGTAGATACTGGGGCTCATCATTCAGTATTAAAACAGGCAATTGGGACCCTCTCCAAATACTGGTCCTGGGTACAAGGGGCCACCAGGATTAACCAATATAATTGGACAACCAAAAGGTCAGTGGACCTAGGAAAGCAGTTGGTGACTGATTCCTTTATGGTCATCCCTGACTGCCCTTACCCCCTGTTAGGAAGAGACTTATTCCCCAAATGGGGGCCCACATCCACTTCAAATTGAATGGGGTCACTGTGACTGATCAGGCTGGAAGTACTATCCAAGTCCTCATCGTGTCCCTTAATGACAAATATAAATTGTTTGTTAGCCCTCTGATCCCAGAGAAGAAGAAGGGGTTGTTACGGAAATGGCTACAGGAGATTCCAGGGGCATGGGCAAGAATGGGAGATCCCAGACTTGCTAAACATAGGCCCCCACTTGTCATCCAGTTGAGGGCAAATGCTTCCCCAGCTCATTTAAAACAATACCTTATGCCCCTAGAAGCCAAACAAGAGATCATTCTCCACATTTGGAGGTTACAGAATTTGGAAATACTTGTCCCCTGCCAGTCGGCTTGGAAAACTCCCTTGCTGCCAGTCAGAAAACCAGGTTCTAATGATTATTATGCCAGTCCAAGACCTCCAAGAAGTGGACAAGCGAGTGGAGGACATACATTCTATAGTCCCAACCCATATACACTTCTCTGTTCACTTCCTCCTGGGAGGGTCTACTACACTGTTCTGGATTTAAAAGATGCCTTCTTCAGCCTGCCCCTGGCCCCATGAAGCCAATCTCTCTTTGCCTTCAAATGGCTCAACCCAAAGGGAGGCTACAATGGACAATTGACCAGGACCAGGTTACCCCAAGGATTCAAAAACTCTCTGACAATCTTCAATGAAGCCCTACATGAAGACTTGGGTGAGTACAGATAGGCCCACCCAGACATTAGCCTTTTGTAGTACAAAGATGATTTGCTGATAGCTGCGCTGAGACCTGGGAAACATGCTAAAGCCACCAGAGAACTACTAGAGACCTTGGGGAACCTGGGGTATTGAGTATCTGCTAAGAAAGCTCAACTTTGCCTGACCGAGGTAACCTACCTGGGGTACATACTCATGGTAGGGGGCAAAGATGGCTATCAAAGCAAGGAAAGAGACCATCCTCAGAATTCCCTAGCCGACCAATAAGAGAGAGATAAGAGAATTCCTAGGGTCAGCAGGGTTCTGCTGACACTGGATCCCTGGGTTTGCTGAAAAAGCCAAGTCATTGTATGAAGCTACTAAGGGGGGGAACCCCACTAGTCTGGACAGAGACTATAACTCAAGCTTTTAATGAGATAAAGGCCTCCTTGCTAAAGGCTCCAACACTGGCTCTGCCAGACATTACCAAACCTTTCCACTTATATGTGGATGAGAAAAAGGGGATAGCCAAGTGAGTCCTTACACAGGCTCTCAGGCCATGGAGAAGGCTTGTGGCCTACATGTCCAAGAAACTGGTCCCTGTGGCCTCCGGATGGCTCCCATGCCTCCGCATAATAGCCGCAGCTGAAGTCCTGGACAACCCCCTGCACGACTGCCGAGAAATCCTAAGCCATCTACACAGTATGTGACATGATCTGGCTGACATACCTCTTAAGGACGCTGAGGTCACTTGGTACATGGATGGCAGCAGCTTCATGAAAGATGACACCAGGTACATGGGGCGGCAGTGACCACAGAAGATAAGATTGTTTGGGCAACTGCTTTGCCCTCAGGCACATCAGCCCAAAGAGCTGAATTGATGGCTTTGACTAAGGCACTGCAGATGGGGAGAGGGAAAAGGCTAAACATCTATACAGACAGCCAGTCTGCTTTTTCTACCGTACATATCCATGCAGCCATTTATAAGGAAAGAGGCCTCCTCACAGCCGAAGGGAAAGCAATATAGAATAAACAGGAGATTCTGGAACTATTACAGGCTATTTGGTTGCTACAAAAAGTGGTAATTATGCATTGCCCTGGACACCAGAAAGGGACTGGCCCCATGACAAGGGGAAATGATAGAGCAGACTTGGTTATTAAAGAGGCCCTACAGGCTATAACCATGCAGACTCTTAATTTGCCTAAGCTAGCCTCACCCACCTTGCCGGAGAACCCCAAGTACACCCCAGGAGACCTTAAAAATATCCAATCAGACTCAGCAGCCTACCAAGAAAATGGATGGTATTGAACTCTGGAGGGGCAGATCATCCTGCCCTCAGATTTTGCTTACCACCGAATCCATCAAATACATCAAAGTACTCATCTAGGAAAAAAGAAAATAAAAAATCTGCTAAGGAAGGCCCATCTCAAGGTCTTTGACTTGCAAGCAAAGACTGAAAAAGTCGTTGCCTGCTGCCCAACCTTCCCACTAAAAGAGAAACTGCAACGGTGGTTTTTGGAAGAGATCATCCCCAGGTATGGCCTCCCCAGTCTCCTAGGTTTGGACAATGACCCTACCTTCATTTCTCAAATAACTCAACAGGTAACTAAAGTTGTGGGATCAAATTGGAAATTACACTGTTTATACCAACTGCAAAGTTCAGGACAGGTAGAAAGGATGAATCGGACATTAAAGGAGACCTTGACTAAATTAGCCCTTGAAATGAGGTGGCTGGGTGTCTCTCCTCCCCTTTGCTCTTTTTAAACTTAGAAACTCCTCCTATACTTTAGGGTTAACCCCCTTTTAAATTATGTATGCCAGATCTCCGCCTCAACTGCCCAACTTAAAGGCGGAAATACTTCTGATTTTGATAATCATCAGTTTCTATCCTCCCTACAAGCTTTGCACCAGGTCCAGGAACAACTCAGGTATCAATTGGGGGCAGTCTATGACAAGGACCCTCCACCTGAGCCACACAAGTTTCAGCCTGGAGACCTGGTTGTCATAAAGCGGCATCGAAAAAAAAACCTTGAAACCTGGCTGGAAATGATCCTACACTGTCATCTTGACCACCCCAACGGACATAAAGGTGGATGGAGTCCCTACCTGGATCCATCACACCCACCTGAAGCCTGCAAACATTAGCGCAGATTCTGGTGGCTCCAATCCCAAGATGACACCGAGCTGTTGGCGGGCTGTCACACATCCACAGGACCTCCGCAAGCTGTGCATCCAAAAGGTTACTACCCCTACATAATGAATGTTCACCTTATTATGTGCCTCTGCCTCATCCACCACTTTTTCCAGGCTGAATCCAATCCCTCAGGTATTCCTGTCCACTGGACATTGTGTTGAACTGCCTTGGTGAACTGATCCAAGAGATAGTAACTATGAGACAACCTGTTTTTAGAGTAGACCTATGTCAGTTACTACAGGTGGATATCGGCCTGGGTTGTGGAAAACTAGATTCAGAAAAAAGGCTGCACAGAACTGAATTTTATGAATGCCCAGCACCAAGAGGGCCAAACTGTGGAGGAGAAAAACAATATTATTGTGCTAAAATGGAATGTGCCATGATATTCGCCCCTGGGGTGTTTCGATCTGAGCAGAGGCAATGAGACTCCTATCTCTAGATCACATGGGGAATGGGAGATTGGGAGTGGGAGTCCTGGGTCCTGTAACTCCCTTGAAATTAAGAAAAACTTGGGGAGTCTGTTATATTTGGCAGGAAAACTTGTAGGGTTCAAGTTCATTATTCAAAGACAATGCCCACGAGGAACCCTGCCAATAGGGCCTTCAATAAATATCCTCCTAGGACCAATAAAACTACCTGCAGAAACCTGCTCACATCCCCTAGGCAGCCACTCCCATTCCTGCCTCTGGAATAGAAAAAAAACCAAGCGCTCCAGCCCCTGTGGGTGTCTATGACAATCACTATCTCTGGAGTCAGAAAAGGGGGATCTCAATCTGTAAATGATCACTTCCTCCATACCCTAGACCTTATGTTTAAGGTCTTAAATAGCAGCAGCCCTAACAAGACCCAAAGTTGCTGGCTCTACCTGGACCTGAGGCCACCTATTAGCTAGGGATAGGAACTAACTCCACTATAATAGAAGTCACACATAACAAATACAAAGTCACTGCCACTGAAATAATTCTATGTGACTTACAAGGAAAGGGAATTTGCTACTTACTCCTCCAGAAACCATTTCCACTCCCTCTACGGCGGTTCATGTTTAGAAATAAGAAACCCAGAGGGCGAGAAACCAACTGGCTCATAACACCAGAGGAAACATGGTTTGCTTACACGTTTGGCATCACACTTTGTATCCTGCTCTGGGCCTCACAAACAGCCTCTGATGAACTGTGTGTTCTAGTCTATATTCTTCCATAGGTGTTTTATTACCCAGGACAAGCAGGAAGAAGACATCTTGAAGGACTTTTAATCTAGTCTGAAATAAGAAGGCTTTCCCCATTCTAATCCCCATCCTGGTGGGAACAGCCATAGCTGGCTCTGTTGCTATAGGAACTGTGGCCTTAGTCACCGGGGATAAAAACTTCAAACTCCTCGACAAACAGTAGACTTGGATCTGCATGACTTAGAAAGATCTATCAGCCACTTGGAGGAATCCTTAAATTCCCTAGTGGAAGTTGTACTCCAAAACCATAGGGGATTAGATCTATTGTTCCTAAAATAAGGTGGGCTCTGCATGGCTGGGGTGAAGCTTGCTGCTTTTATACCAACCACTCAGGAGTAGTGAGGGATAGCCTCTCCTTGATCCAAAAGAGACTAAAGGAAAGAGAAGCTCGTAAAAACCAACAAGGTTGGTTCGAGTCTCTATATGACTGGTCGCCTTGGCTGACTACACTCCTCGATGCCTTAGCAGGACCCCTCTTACTCCTAATCATGGCCCTCACATGCGGGCCTGTATTTTCAATGCCCTGGTCAACTTCATCAAAGAAAGGATCTCCACTGTCCAACTAATAATGGTCTTAAAACAACAATATGAGCCCCTTAACTTAGAAGAACATCTCCAGAATTCAACCACACTGACGCCATAATCTCGGGAATTTCCCCCTCAACCCAGTTAATGGACAAACATCCTGTACCTCAATGACTAAGGGTAAGCAGCTGCAGGCCAGGGGTTGTCTAACCATAGGGAAGCCCAAAGATCAGGCCCTTGGGTTATCTTATCAAGGGTACACAGACCTATTGCCCAAAGTTATCAGATAAGGCAATAGGGAAATAATCACTTTACAATACTTCTACTCCTTGAGCTAGCCAATCACCTTTACGAGGATTTTTAAAAGGAACCTGTGAGCTTCATTCAAGGTTGCCTTCTTGCTAGAAGATAGACCCCTGCATGGTGGTGTGTTGTCTCAAGAAATAAATGTTCTTGCTTTTGTAATATAAGTGAGTGGTGGCCTTCACTGAAATGATTTGTGGACATGATAACCCCACAATCATGAGATCTAGTTACCCTTATCGCTTTGTCTGCTGTACATTCTGTTGGCTCTATTTTTCTGAAGAACCCTCATCCATATAGCCATCAAGCACATTTGTCTTCTGAGACTGGATTTCTAATCATTTCCTTTTGGGTCATAGCTTCCCTGCGGCCCCTATGCCCGTGTTTGGGATGATCTGTTAATGTTCATGGGTCAGAGGGGAAAAAAATCAAGCCTCAAGAAACCTCAGAATATAGAGCTGGGCATGGTGGTGCACACCTTTAATCTCAGCACATAGGAGGCAGAGGTAGGAGGATCACCATGAGTTCAAGGCCACCCTGAGACTACATAGTGAATTCCAGGTCCGTCTGGCCTACAGTGAGACCCTACCACGGAAAGAAAGAAAGCAAAGAATGAGAGAGAGAGAGAGAGAGAGAGAGAGAGAGAGAGAGAGAGAGAGAGAGAGAGAGAGAGAGAGAGAGAGAGAGAGAGAAAGAAAGAAG
>PVHP010002035.1:38568-77215 GCA_004024765.1 Zapus hudsonius | reverse complement strand
AACCCAGGGTTCAGTTCAGTTCCCCAGCACTAACATAAAGTCAGATGCACAAAGTGGAGCATGTGTCTGGAGTTTGTTTACAGTGGCTGGAGGGCCTTGTGTGCCCACTTTCTCTCTCTCTCTCTGTCTCTCTGTCTCTCTCTGTGTATGTGTGTTTGCTTACAAATAAATAAAATAAAATATGTTCCTTAAGAAGAATAAAAGTGCTGAATGGTCATATAATTCAGAAAGGAGATGTTCTCACATAAAATGAAGTGTGGTAACAACTGTCGCCAAGCCAGGCCTCTTTCACCTTGGTCATTTTGGCCCAGGTTCCTCACCCCCATCTTCATCAATATCTGAGATGCCAATCCCCAGAGAAATCACTTCAAAAAATAATGTTCTCACTGCCAGAAATGGACAATCTCAGGGATTAGAAAGTCAGCAATTCAAAGTCAAATTTCAACTATTTCTGAGTTTTGTCATTCAGTGCCAGCACATCCCCAGACAGACTGAAAGAGTGAAGCTTCCTGCAATGAGAGCCCCTAGGAAAAATAACTTTGCTATGGGTTTCAGTGCTCTTGCTCCCTAAAATCTATTTTGCTACTTGACCCCCAATGCAACAGTTTTAAGAAGTAGGATCTTTAGGGCGTTATTAAGCCATGAGAGTTCTATTCTCATGAATGGAATCAGCAACTTTATGGAAAGACTGGACGGAACTAGGTCTATTCTTTTTGCCCTTCTGCCTTCCAACATGTGAAGATGTCTATAGAGCATCATCTTGGAAGTAGAGGCTGGCCCTCACCGGACACCAAGCCTGCTGGAGACTTACTTCTAGACCTGAGACAGTTATGGAATAAATATATTTCTGCCCTGCTATTCCATAAGGGACCCTAAGACCTGTGTACCCTCTGAAAGGTAATTGCAACCCTGCTGTGATGGAGGAGGTTGTATATCTTCTGTCTCTGGTAATGTTGAAAACTCATTTGTAAACACAATCCTGTTCTCTCTCTCTGTTCATGGACCACTTAGTGTGAGTGTATGATGAAGATAAATCTACCTTCTAAACCCTACTTGTTTACTCTGTTGATAGATATCTCCATAAATAAATTGGGAGGTTGTCATTTTTTGCATGTGTGTAGTATGTGTGGGGTGGTGTGTGGTGTGTGCACAAGTATGTACTGATATAGTGCTTCATGGACTCCCTGCTGGTGACCAGAGGAGAATAACAGAGGTGTCCCTGTCCCTCACTCACCCACTCATTTACCTTAAGATGAACTCTTATTGACTCCAGAGCTGGCTGTTCAAAAGCCCCTGGAATTCTCCAGTCTCTACTTAACCACAGGATTAGGGTTACAGACATGGGTCACCATAATACCCACTGGGTTCTGGAGATTTGGTCCCCTCAGGCCCTTAAGCACACTTAACTGTTGGGCCATCTCTCCAGCCTTGGGAGATTGTCTTCATGTCCAACATAAGACTAAGGAAATGCTTTATGGTTGTTGCTAAAGATGCATGGTGCTGTCCCAAGAAAAGCAATGGAGATCAGAATACTCCTCACTTTGCCCAATTAGAGCTGTAAAGAAAACACCCTCCTTCACCACCACAGCTGATGGAGCAGGGCTACACAGGTCCCATCCTGCACCCCACCCCTGCAGACAGTGTCAGGATGTTGCTGGGTTTGCATGGGCCCAGCACAAAGCAAGGGGGGAGACCTTCCAATGCCACCCAGTGTGTGTAGCTCCCACTGTGGTGAGAACAGAGCGCGATGTAGTGAAGAAAGGGACACAACTCAGGTCTCTGCAGGTCCTAAAGTCCCTAGCCAGGGGCTAAGCAGACAAGAAGCTTGTTTAGTCTTCTGGAAACAGAAAACCAGAAAGGTACCCAAAGTCATAGTAGCAAGTATCAGATCCTGGAATTCAAATACAAGTCTTCCAACTCTGAGCTTCTGGTTGTGAACAAATTTCTGAGGTGTGTGCAGAGTGGAGAGATATTTTAGAAATAATCAACACAAAATGCAACAGGTATAGGGCACAGGTGAGATGGAAGAGGGGAAGAGAAGATGATGAAAGGGCTAGATATGAGCTAAATATGTGAAATGCCTGTATGAAAATGCCATAATAAAACTCATCATTTTGTATGCTAATTTTAAAAAGAATAGATAAAACCTTAATAGCCTGATTTTGATAAATTAATGATTGCACTTAAATAACACAGATAAATCAAATCTTCACTAGGAAATTTACAAAGAAAATAATTTATCCCTGTGAAGTTACTTTTGGTGAACACAAATTGAAATGAGCAGCCATAATAATGAACATGTTATTTGATATCAGCCAGAGGAAAAGCATGTCGTTCTCAACTGCGACCACAGGGTGGCAATAAAGACCTGCACTGCTATCAACCTGGCTGTTGGCTCGGTTCCACCCTTGAAGGTCAACATTCAGTTCCAGGCAACTGCGAACAAATCCCTGCTGGGAGTTTAGAAATGCAAATCTCAAACCTAGGAAATCAGAAACTGCAGGGAGGGGAAGGGGTCAGCCTTCTTCTGCACCTTAGCAAAGTGAGCCTGCTGCTCACACGAGTTTACCTCTGCAAATCCTGAAGCCAGGCAGAATTTTTTCCCAAATGAGCCAGAATTACTCTGTAAATTGATTATGAATTTTTTATTTTTTCAAGTAACTTTCACCTAGTTATTAACTGCTTAGTTTGTTTTGTTTTGTTTTTATCAGAGAGAGAGAGAGAGAAAGAGAGAGAGAGAGAGAGAGAGAGAAGGAAAGAGTCAGGCAGAAGAGAAGTGAGAATTGGCATCTCAGGGCCTTCTACTAGTCACATGCACCACTTTGTGCATCCGGCTTTACATGGGCACTAAGGAATCAAATCCAGGCCGTCAGACTTTGCAGGCAAACACCTTTAACTGAGACATCACCCCAGCCCCAAACCGCTCAGTTTTGAAAGAAAAAAAGCAACCACCTCAATATGAGCCTCAGATACCTGCCACAAACCTCATGTGGAGTGGAGGACAGGGAAAGGGATGTTGGAGTCTTGAACCTGCAGGTAAAAAATCCCAGACTGTCCGAACCCCTTGGGCACTGTGGCCATGCCCCTTCAGCCTCACCGCCTTTCTGCCTTAATGCCTGTGTATGAATATGAACCGGCCCCCATAGCCTCATGTGCTTTGAATACTTGGTCCCAAGATGGTGGCTATGTGGGGAAACTGTAGAGCTTTTGGGAGGTGGAGCCTTGTTGAAGGAGATATGTTGTTGGGGGATATATTGTGAGGTATATTAATCCAGCCCTCTGGGTGTTCAGTGCTCACTCACTCTGTTGCTTTCTTTCTGCTGCTGATATGTAACAATGTGAGGCAGCTTCCTGCTCATGCAATGCTTTCCCTGGAGACTGTAAACTTTCTTCCCTGATCTGCTTCAAGAAGGGAACTGCGGTAATACTTCTCACAGTGATTAACTAAGGATGGACTTTTCTCTTTGTTTTTGGAAGGATTTGGGTCTATGTTTTGGTTCCTTCTCAGAAACAGCATTGGAGGTCACAGGTTAGGTCTCTTTCCATAATCCCTCAAGTGATAAATTAGAAAGGAAGTGATGGCATGGCCCTTATACATGACCAGCTCTGCTCTGGCTCCTCCTTCAAATGCCTGTGGTTTCCATTGGTGGTGGTTGGGAAAGGTGATTAATGACATGTCTCCACAGTCCTGGAACAAACATCTGGCTTCAGTAATGACACAGTATGACTGTAGAAGGCAGACCTGTTCCAGTCTCAGCCCTGCCATTTTCGACAGGGTTTGCAAAGGTCACTAAGCCTCAATTATAAAATGGAGCCAAAACTGCATTTCTTACAGTGCACTAGACCCATGCACATCCAGCACTGTGTATCCTACCTCAATCTCCCCTTCTCTCTCAATCTCAATCTCAATCTCAATCTCCCCTTCTCTCAGGAAGAAGTGACTTTCCTGTGCCTCATAGATTATGAACAGAGATTTCTATCCATCTTGTCATACTTTATGGAGCAAAAATTACAAGCTGAAGTATCTTTGGGGTAAAGGATACTCACATAAATCAGCACACAGGCACTGGGCAGGACCAATGGGAAACTTACTGGAAGTCACCTGCCTCTCTAAGAAGAGTATTTCTGGAGTTTTAGGGCAAAACCCTCACTTCCAAGAGCCTCAATTAACTAGGCTCCAGAATCAGAAAGAAACTCAGTTGAAAGGTAAAAACAAGCCAGTGAATAATGGAGGGTGACACCCAATGCTTTTTCTGGATGCCACAGCGCATGGCAGGAGAGCACATGGGACATTGCATCAGTACATAAATGTGTGCGTACACCACACACACACATACATACCACATCACCCATACTACACACATGCACAAAATGCCAGGCATGTGTCCTTAGGGTCCACTGAAGTCCAGTTTGTTTCTTATTGCAGCAGGAAGATAGGCTGCACACCTGAGAGCAGGTGCTGGCTCAGGCAAAGGGCAAGCTCAGAGGGGACGAGTGAGCAAGGCTGGAGGACAGGAGAACTACTGAGAAGTGGACTGGGCTGCTTGTCCACAAAACTGCAGAGTTAAGATCTGTGTGGACGATTGGATCTGGACCCCCCACCTAGGGCTCTACACCTAGGCTGAAAAGAGGACCGCTTCTCTGAGCCTCAGTGATCCATGGATCAAGTTCTCAAGATCTGACTAGGAAGCCCCCTTCTCATTCACAATTCCAAACAGGCCTCGCTGGCCATCTATGGTTTCTGGGCACTGCATTCCAGTCACAGTAGGCAACCCTGCAGCACTGTGGGGGTTATCAGGCCATGGTAGAACCAGTTCCATCTAATTCCAGCTGCATCTCCTTGTCTCATTCATTCCTCATTCCATTCCATTCTCGGAGCCTCAGTTCTAGGACAGTACAGGCCAGCCATCCTTCAGATGGAATGTCAAATTCTAAAAGCCAGAAAATTTCTTGTGACTCATATGGCTCCTAACCCTGTCTGGACTTACATCATTTGATGGTAAAACTTGACCTGAAGTGACATGAATCTTTTTGATCCTGCAAAATATGAAAATGTATACTTTTCTCTGCAGTAAATATTAATGAATTTGGTTATGGAGAAATTATACCCATATTTCTCTAAAATACTTAAGATGGTTGATTCCAAGAACCATGAAGGCCAAGGGTCTCCAAGAAGAATTTGTGGATCTGAGATGCTCCCCCACTGGGTGGTCAGGATCCCTATGAGGCTGTGTCATGCTGTTTCTGGTAGAGGGGTGAGGCACCTGGTTTTGCATCAAGTACCACACCATCTCCCTTAGACTTGGAGACATGTTTTTTCTCCTCATCGCCATCTTGCACTGTCCTCATGGGATGGCTGTTTCTTATCCCCTAACATGTCATCTCGCATCGGCCACAGCTGGCCTAGCCTACCATGCCTCCTCTAGCGTCTCCTTCTCTAATCAGGAGTGAAGCAGGCTGACCTGTCGCCTCAGCTGCAGTTTACATCCCACACCAGATTCTGAAGAAAAAGGATCTCCTAACCCCTCTCTCGGGGGTAAACCTGATTGTGAATTCCTCCCAAGAACCTGATCCTAGTTACTGGGACAAGTGAGGTACATGGCTGCTTTGAAGAGCTTCTGACTGCCTGTTCTCCCAGGAATCTCCTGAATGGGTCATTTTGAGGCCCTATGTGCCCCTATCCCTTCTGATAGAGTGGAGAATACATCTGCTAAGGGAAGCTAGGCATAATGTCATCCTTTAAGAAACCTGGGGCCTAGGCCCTGGGTGATGCTCCCTCTTGGAGGCGAGACCTCTGATTTTCAGTCAGTGGAAAGTTCACATGATCAGGTTCCACTTCCCCTGGGGCCAGGCACCATTCTAGAAAGTTGTGGCTTGTTCTATTCCAACTGGATCCTAGGCCCTCAGGGCACAGGCGCAATGGGAACAATCTCAATGAACAGGATCTATGGAGACCATAAACAAATTAAAGGTGAGGACCAGAAGGCCAATGACTATGGATCAGAGGTCAGGCCCAGGCTGAGGTCAAGGCTAGGATTACTTGAGGACACATTCATATTCCTAGAAGAGGGCAGATGCCATGAGCCTTCTCTCTCTAGGTCCCTCGTGATCCTCTCAGCCTCCCCTTCCTATCCCACCTGCTTCTACAGCATAGGCTCCTCCATATGGCCCACCTTCCTCAAGCATTTTTCTAATGCCAGGGTTCACTGGGGAACAGTCTTTCTCCCGCATGCCGTCTGCATAATTCAGCTGTCACACCCAGGGCTCTCAACAGGGGACTTGGGGTCATTCTGGGCTACATGCCATGGGCTGAACTGTCACCTGCACTCAGACACCAGGAGGCTTCCTGCTCTTCCCCAGTTGTCAGTCCCAGGTGGTTAGATTCTCCCCTCTTTCTAAGATTTAACTCTGCTCCTCACCTCACTACCCACTCCACTAGGTCCTCATGGATAATATTTGAGAGAGAAAGAGAGAGAGAGAGAGAGAGAGAGAGAGAGAGAGAGAGAGAGAGAGATTGAGAATGCACATAATCCATGAACTTCTTCATGTCAGATGAGGACACATAGAGGAGAGAGAGGAGTGCTGGGAGTGAAGGCAGTAAGTAAGGGAATCTGGGAAGGTTCATTGGCAAGCACAGACAGCAGCGGGAGATGAGGGAATGAGACTGGCCAGTGGATTCCTTTCACAGATTTGGGGGTCGGTGTAAAAGTCCCCAAGTATGAGTGTATTGAGTCAAGGGAAGGGTGGAGGACTAGACATGGGATAATGAGACATAACACTAATCATCAAAGGCCTGTAATTAACAAGAGGGCATTGCTCAGTAGTTCTGCCCCTCATTGAAGATGGCTGAAAAGAGCCAATTAGGACAAAGCATGGCCCTGCTGTTCTCTGTCCAGTCATTCAGCTGATCAACCACCATGCAGCCTGAACACTCCACAAGGGAGTCTGGAATTGACTCAGTATCTGGGGTTAGATGAGAATGTTCCAGATGCTACCAGATGGCATCTGAGGAGTTCAAGTGAGGAAATGGCACCTGTCATTTAAATGACCAATCCATGAATGGTCCACTCTGAGCCAGCCTGGCAGGGCATGGAGCTTATTCCCTGCTGGGCCAAACATCCAGGATCAAGGAGACAGGAACTCTCTTTTCTGGTGGCTACATGCATATGTAATCAAGAATTAGATACTAGCTTTAAATGCAGCTTAATAAATTGCTTGCTGCTTACCCAGGAAACATGTTCTGGTGATTCTTCACACTCAAAGCAGATCATGTTTTCAATTGAATGTGACTGCCAAGGGTGACCTACCTACAGCCACCACCCTGTACTTCCTCCCCCACACCACACAATTGTGGGAGGATGAAAGTCACACCTGCATTCTTGTCTCCAGCTACGAAGTCTCAGAGTCACTGTCCACATCACCACTCAGAGCTCTAGCATAATCTAAGAGACTCCTCCTCCCCTGCCCAGACAGCATGGTCAGGCCTAGCAACAGAACTTGACCTACACCACCAATCTGGACAGTCAGGGTCCACCAGGGGTGTCCTGCACCCTATTCCCATGCCTACTTAGATAGATGCATTTCCCTAGCCCCACTACCAGTGTATGCCATCAGGAGCTTGGGAGATAGATCCCCAAGGCTCTCAGTTCATCAGTCCAAACCTTTTCTTTTCATGGGCCCTCTGTACCCCCAAGATTCTTCAAAAAGGTTTTAACATCTGTGATCCTCAACAAGAGAGAATCAGAATGCTGAGTACTCTCTCCCTGGGAGAGTCTCCAGAATGAACCACTTTTTATTTGTTCATTCCACGTGTGCTAGACATGGTGCCAGGTGCCGGAGGCACATTGATGACAGATCACGTCCCTGAAGCATCCACTATCATTGGTGTGCAGTTCTGGTCCACATTCACAAGCCCTCCTGACACTGCTCTGGTACCCATCCTGCTCTGGTAGGTACTCTTCTGCCTGCCAGCCTGGTTGCAGACCTGTCCTGAGCACAAACTATGGTTGAGGAGAATGCAGGCACCCATCACTTCAACAAATGCAGACTGTCCCCACACTCTTACAGGGATGACAGAGAGCTCTGAGTACAGCCCTCTGCAGCTAAGGGAGGATGACAATTCCAGCCCATTCTTTTCTGCTGCTTCCCACAGTTGGGTAGGAGCTATAAGCCATGCCCGAGGCAGACTGTGGGTGGTCTCCTCCCCTACAGGTCACCCAGCTCTGCAAGCCCTGAGCAGTCATCAAAGCCACATATGTTGGAAGGGGGCACAGGCTCTGGGGCCACCTGCCTGGATCCTAGTCTTAGCTGCAATGCTTCCTAGCATAAGTCACTTCCTCTCAGAAGCCCAGATAAGATGATGGAGAGAGTAAGACTCAACAGATGAAGTTGTGAGGAGGTCACAGGTCAACAACCTTCAAGAACAAATTTAACATAAATGTAATGGGAAAAGAGTGTAAGTCACTTCAGAGGTCTGTACACACACCTGTATTGCAATCTGGGACCCTTGGCAGGCCTGAGGGATGCCAGATGGGTTAAAGAATCCTGTCTGCTGCTGATGCCTGGGCTAGCATGCTCCTGTGGGAAGTTGTTCTTTCTGCTGGAAAATAGGGAAAGAATAGTCAGCTTTGGGGGCCAGAACAGCAGGACCTAGGCACCCTGGGCAGGCAAACAGGAAGTGAGAGGAGGAGGAGGAGCAGTGGAGGCAGAGCTAACCACATATAGAGGGCTTAAAAACCTGTGCTGAGCTGGTGACCTTGGCCCCAGAAAATGGGAATCCAAAGCAGAGTCTGTCCCTTTGTGCCTAAGGGGAGGACAATTCCCAACACCAGGGGTCCTACACAGCAGCTGGGGTATAGGGAATAGCAGGGCTTTGAAGCCCACAGTAGAATCCCATGAGGCCCCCAAGCACCAAAGCCACAGGGTGAAACAGTTGAACACCTGATGGTGAGTCAGCCTATGACCTTGAAACATTATGCCACCCCTCGCACTGCTGATCTGCACTTGGTCAGATTGGCCCAGAGCGGACTTAACTCCCAGGGTGTAAAGAGACTGGACTCTAATAATGTAAAAGCCTTCCACTAGTCAGGCACTGACCTTGGCTGATGCTGCAACTGCTCCTGGCCTCTCTCTCATTGGACATGGCACTGGCCAGCAGCCAGAGAAAGGCCACATCAAGTCAATGGAAAAGGGTCTGACTGTGTGGATGCCACCCCTCCTTGGACTCAAATTCACAGTGAAGCTGGTGGGCACACAACAAGCACAACCTTCCCATGAGGAGCCTGCTCCTAGATTTTCATCATCGTCTCATGGTCCTACCACGAGGAGCATAGAGGCAGACAAACTTGATCTTGTGGCCACTTTAATCAAGCACATCCAGCAGATGATGGCCACCTACTCAGGTCAGAGCAACTGACACTGTCTACCAACCCCTCCCTCAGAATTTCATACAGCCCCTTCCCCAACACACATGCTACACACTCTCATATGCACACACAGTTGATGTCTCCTGGGGCATGAAAAGATCCATGGCTCTGCCCTCCCTCAGCACTGGCTTCCAAAGAAAATAAATGTCAATGTGTGATCAGACCTTGCTTTTCCAGTCACAAGTCTTGGGATCCAGAGAAGGTGGTTGGCAGCCTTTATATTCTTAGTGTTCCCAACAAAGGCAGCTGTGACTGTAAGCTGCAGTTCCCATCAGCATCCTCTAGCTTACCCCAGTAGTCAATCAGGAGAACTGCTTTCTGGTTCTCAACATGCTGCAGAATATTTTTTTCAGGAATATGTCAGCTTTCCATTAGGTGCCCCCTAGACTCCAGACTCCACAGTGAGATAGCCCACAATTTGGCACAATGAGATACCCTATTTTTTATATGTGTGTGTATTACGTGTGTGTGGTATGGTATGTGTAGATGTGCACCCCATGCATGTGCACACAGAAGCCCAAGGAGAGCATCAGGTGTCCTTCGTTATCAGTCACCCCTGATTTTTCTTGAGTTGGGTTCTCTCTCTCTCCCTCAACCCAGAGTTGCTATTCTCAGAGTTCCAATGAATCTCCAATCTTTCTGACAGCTGACTGGAGTTAAGATGTGTGTAGCCACACCCAGCTTTCTACATGGGTTCTGGAGACTTGAGTTCAGTGGTCCCTGGCCTCTTGCTTAACTAATGAGCCATCTCCACAAGCTATAAAAGCACTAATTCTTTTCAATACTTGCAAGTTCTTCCATTCCACAGCTATCTGTCTAGGATGCTATACATCAGCCAGGGAGCAAAGCCCAGCCACCTCAGACCTCACCCTTAGGGTACATGCCCTACTAGAGGACACAGGATGCATCACCATGATGTAGTGTGATCTCTACAGTGATTGGTGCATGGTCATAACACAGTGGAGGGTGGATGTCTTACCTTGGAAGTTGACTTGGTCCTAAAAGTTAAGTGTAAGTCACCTATGAGGACAGGAGTGGTACAGTGAGCAGCAGCCTGGCTCACTCTGCAGGTCAACGCCTTCCATGTGCACTGAACTATGCCCCACTGTGTGTTAAGTAAGGTTTGCACACAGAGAATTAGACTCAGCGGAGGGACACATCTGTAAGCTTTTCAAATGACAGACTGTAGACCCAGAGCATTTGAGTAAATTTCCTCCCAGAGG
This sequence comes from Zapus hudsonius, assembly GCA_004024765.1. Classification (NCBI taxonomy): domain Eukaryota; kingdom Metazoa; phylum Chordata; class Mammalia; order Rodentia; family Dipodidae; genus Zapus; species Zapus hudsonius. Next base: position 66,567 of record PVHP010002035.1, on the reverse strand, counting down.
AATAGAAGATAATGGAACCAGAAATCAAATCTGGGCATTACATTAGATCATGATGGCGGGTGAATCTCATTGAGGACCCTTCCATGTCAAAACATATGAGTTCTCTCTTATTGAAGAGGCTTTGGATGGTTTTAATTGATGCAGCTGAGGCAGTTTAGGGTGACAGCCCCTCCCCCCAAGTAAAGGCAGGGAATGTCCTTGAGCCTGACCTTGCAGTCTCCATTTGGCTATTAGGGTAGAGAAAGATGCAGCTTCTCCTTATCTCCTGCTGCTTAAAGGAGTTCCCTAAATCTGTGTTTTCATAAACTCAACCTGAGTCCCTCCCTAGAATTAAGATTTCTGAAAGGATTAAACCTGAATCTGACATTGTGGCTGGTTAGCTCAGCCCCTATTCTGAACCCCTAAATGACCCCAACTTGGGTCATTCGGTGGGCTTTGCCCTGCTTCTGCCTTTTCTTGGGCAGGAGCTCTTCATACTCTCTCCTCTTTCCTCCTCTTAATCTAATCAAATCTCTCTAAATTTTATACTCTTGTCTGTGAATGTCAGTTCATAAGACAAGAATCTGAGACACCCCAAAATTCTCATAGCACACTGATGAATTGACATATATTGGTGCATTGATGGGGAATCCCAAAATTCCTGTATCACAACAACATCCATTTACTCTGATTTATCCTGGCCAACAAGTAGAAATGATCAAATCTAGCGGGAAAGATTTAACGGTAATTTTCACCTACAATGGACACATCCAGAGCAAATATATTCCATTTTTAAATGTTGAGAATGCTTACAACTCAGGAATGAAAAAGACAAACAACCTAATAGAAAAACAGGGAAAGAAAGTAACTGGCAATTCACACATACACACAAAGATAAAAATGAAAAACAAATGGCCAATAAACATATGAAAAGGTTCTTCCCCAATTAGGCATGTAATGATTGAAACAATAGTGAATACTATCTTCCTCCCATCTGACTAACAAAAGGGAAAAGCCTGGTAAGAGCAAGCATTGGCAGGGGCAGTAGCTATGCATTTATGCAAACACTTTGGAGGGCAGTTTGGAAATTTCTTTTAAAATATAAAATGTGCCTGGCATGAGCCAGCACTCAGAAGGTTGAGTCAGGAAGATCTCCTCCTGGTCAAGGCCAGCTATAGTGGGGGGAGGGAAATGGAGAGGAAGAGAGGAAGAGGAAGAAAGGGAAAGAGGAGAGAGAGGGAAAGGGAGGGAGCAAGAGCTGTGAGTGTGCACAGATTGCTAGGACTGGCTGGAGAGTAATCTCGGGTTTTGGTGGGGCACTGAGAGAAGCACCTGCAAATACAACAACAACAAAGAACAACAACCTAAAAGCTCATCAGTAGAGAAGTCATGGGAAATTAATACTGTCTATTGGGGCTGGGGAGATGGCTCAGTGATTGAAGACTCTTGTTTGCAAAATCCTTCAGCCCAGATTGGGTTCCCAGCACCCACGTAAAGCTGAATGCAAAGTGGAACACATGTGGCATGTGCACACCTCCTCCCCTGGGATACATTCACAGATGACGGATGGATGGATGGATAGATAGATAGATAGACAGACAGACAGACAGACAGACAGACAGACAGACAGACAGACAGATAGATAGATAGATAGATAGATAGATAGATAGATAGATAGATAGATAGATAGATAGAAAGGCTGGGGAGATGGCTAGGCAGTTAAAGATGCTTACTTGAAAAGCCTTTGAGCCCAGGTTTAATTCCCCAGTACCCTTGTAAAGCCAGATGCACAAAGTGGTACATGCATCTGGAGCTCCTTTGCAGTGGCCAAAGTTTGTGGTGTGCCCATACACCATCTCTCTCTCTTTCTCTTTCTTTCTCTCTCTTTCTCATGCTTGTGTGAATAAATAAATAATATTTTAAAGCCTCTCATTTTAAATAAACAAATAAATAAGTAAATGTTTTTAACCCACTATAGAGTAGCTAAGAAAACAATTATTTTTGTATAAACTGGGGTGCATATAGTGTCGACTGGAAAATAAGACAGCTGCAGAAGGATGCATATATAACAACACTTATATTAAAGCACACTTGACTAACCATAATGCTGTTTGTTAAATTTTATATGAGCTCCTATGTATGCATAGAAAAGAGTTTGGAAATATGCATAAAACAGTAATGGTGGCATGAGGATCAAACATTTATAATGACCTGACTTCCATTAGCAGACTATGTTTCTGTAGTCCTCATGTGATTAATTTCATTTTAATAAAAAGTAGAGGAAGATCTGGAAACAATGACACACGAGTCCCCATACAAAGAACCATGTCCAATGCAGTTCTCAATGCTGAAAAAGCAAACACGGACCCTGTCATCAGACTGATGTGGGGGCAGCTCCAAAAATGTGTCAGACAGACGGCTGGAAAATTAGATGGGATTCAGGGTTTATGGTGCTGATCTCAGTATTTCAGGGGTTATGAAAAGGTGAAACCAGGCAGGAGGCAGAAGAATAGTGGTTCAAATCTGAGAGTGGTATCACACTCCTGTAATTTCAGCACTTGGGAGGTTGAGGCAGGAGAATTGTCAACATTTCAGGGTAAAACCAAACCAAAACAACCCAAAACAGCTCCTCTGACAATTAGGGAAGGTAGGAGGACAAGAAGGCTGGAGGATCACAATACTGGGAAAAATGAACTTGAGAAACTCACTAGATTGAGATGGAGAGTACATGTAGATGCCAAAACACAGGAGATGTTGAGACCAGGCTTCTAGCCAGTGGTCCACGGGCAGCATTTGAGTCTGAAGAACAGCAGGTGGACCAGGCCCCCTCTTTGGGAGCCATAGAAAGGAGCCCAGAGTCCACCAACACTGTATAAAACACCATTCTTTCCCCCCACTGTGCCTGCTATGTTGTACAGGTCTGGACCCTTAGGATGGACCAGCCAAGGGCAGCCAGACAGACACGTAGTCCTCTGGCTTGCAGCCATCAGACTTATAGGTTTCCGGGAAAGGCTGACACAGGCCACTCTGTTCTTTTGAATCTGAGAATATATGGCTGTGGAAGCCTAAATTAATTAAGTGATGCTGAGGCCTCTCAAGGCAGCACTTGTGGGAGGGAGGGGAGGTAGCCAGCAACTGTACCCCACCCCCATCCCTAGCACTGGAATCTAAAGAGATTCATAAGCTTCATTGGAACTAAGCCTGAACTTAAGTGCTTCCAGGGAGACAAAGAAATAATAAATCAGGAATAGGCATCCCGTCCACACACAGCCACCACCACACCAACCTGCTTTTTCACTGACACACTGACTTTTATGTCTCTGGGACAGATGTCTCCAGGAAGCAACAAATGGCAAAGCTCTGGAATTGATATGACCCCATGACCTTTCCATAAATGAAGCCAGCATAAGCTGGTCCCTCTCTCCACAGCATCATCTACAACCCCACCACCTATGCAACCCCCCCCCATAGATGCACAGCAGACCTCATCCAGGCATTGATGCAGAATGGCTCCCCCTCCATCCTCTCCCCAGGCTTCCACACAACAGACCACCTCAGTATCCACCCAATCTCCCCTTGGCATTAGTCCAATGTGGAACAGACTTTATTCTATCAGACTGAAGCCACAGCTGTGTCCACTGAATAAAATGAGAAGAAAGGTTGTCATCCAAAAATCACCATGCTGCTTTAAGCCATGTAATGTAATAATGACAAAATTTCTACTACGTATTAATCATTGGCTAGAGACTGCTGAGTGAGTTTCTCATGCTGCCCCTCTGCTGTAGCAGAACTGAACGGTGGCCAGGATACAGAAGCTAGTTGAGGAACTGCTTTTCCTCAGTGTCCTGCACTATAAAAAGGCAATATGAAGGCAGGTGAGAGGTGAGAGGATTAAAATGAGTGTAAACTGTGCAGAGCAGTGCCTGGTAAAGTATAAGTAGTTGTATGTGTTTAATAAATAAATCCTTGTCTTTACTCAATCAACTTACACTGAACACCACATATGTACCCTGCAAACACAGCTACTATAACTGGCTGAGAAAGAAGAGGGAAAAAAGGCTTCCATTTTCTCCTCCAGGATTGGATATAAATTTCATTCCTGACTATAAGTTATGCTCAGAGACAGAAGTCTCAGGAAAGGAGTTTTCCAAGCATTTGCCTGAGGAAGAAGCTGGGTGTAGGGCTGGAGATATTGTTCAGTGGTTAAGGCACTTGCCTCTGGTGCCTAAGGCCCCAGGTTCAATTCCTCAGGACCCACATATGTCAGACCCACAAGGTGGTGGCCTTGGTGTTCTCTCCCTCTCCCTATCTCTCTCTCTATGCTTGTGTATTTCTCTGCTTGAAAATGAATAAATAAAATTTTAAAAAGCCGGGTGTAAGAACAAAGTGGCTATGGGGTTTTGGAGGCTGACTGGCAAGACTTGGAGCCTGCCAGCACCTTGGACAGCTCCATCAACCCTAGGGACTGGAAGGGAAGTTGTTTGCATGCCCCACCTCAGCTGCTGGGTGGAAAGGATTCTCTCCTACCTGTCATCCTTCATGCTGAATGCTGAACCCAAATCCTTGGGGCTAATGATGGGAGGTATGTTGTCTTCTGACTTGAAATGGGAGGAATGAAGTTTAGAGTCCTTTGGGGCTGCCTGAGGGAGCCAGTCCCTTTTTCCTCCCATGGGTCATTTTTTGTCCCTTGTTTCTACGCTGCCAGGGTGTGCCACCATGCAGGTGGAGCACAGGGCATTGGGGGCATCTAGAGGGCCCGCAGAGGGTCACACATTCTGGAATCTTGGGTGAGTGATCCAGCTTCTCTATGCCCAGCTTCCTAATCAGTAAGATGGAAGATAGCATTTATCTTGTACCAGGATTGAGGGAGGGTGAAATAATACCCACAATGCACCTGGTACAGAATGAAGACAATAAATGAATCTGCTTTTTGCCACACAGGAATGGAAGACTGGAGAGTCAGGTGTGAGCCTAAAGATAACTGGGCTTCATGCCCAGGAACACTATGGATTATATGGGCCAGAAATCTGGGAGAGAGGTCTGGCCAGAGAGTTAGAAGAGAGGTCTGCACCTTGGTGGCACTGAAAGTTTCTCTTCTTGAAAATTCTACTGTCTTTCAGCCACTGTGCAGAAAACTTATGTCTTGATCTTTTCCTGCCTCCTGATTTTACTCAGACAGGACAATCACATAGCCACAAATAATCACTGCTGTGCAGGTTGGAGGAAAGTTAGAAAAGTTGGAAGAGAACAAAGGTCTGAAACTCCAGTGGCTGTAAAACCAAGCAGGTGACATAAATGTGTGAAGGTATCTGTGGGGCGTGCGCATGTGGAGTGGGGAAAGATAGGCACTGGAGCATGAACATTGAATGAAATCTGTGGAATAAAATTTAAAAGAACCCTTTTGCAGTATTTCTGTAGCTTCTATTAACAGAGGCCAAGGCAGGCCAGAGAGGGGCTGTGATTTGCTCAAGGTCTGCCCTGTCCCTCTATCCAGGCTCTTTCCTTCCCTCCAACTGCCACTGTAGGGCATAGAGGAGGAATGGAGGAGGAACTTCAGGAATGGAGGAGTTTCTTCCCTCCTCACCTGGGTGCCTGTGTAGGTGGTGAGGCTGTGTGGTAGACAGTATGGCTGCTACCTCTCATCCAAATGCTCTGGTCTCCATCACCTCATCCCACAACCCTCTCAGGAGCAGAGAAGCCAACTTCCCAGTTGGGTTTGCACACTCCACCAGCCCAGAAAGAGCCTGGGATCACAATGCCTACCTAATCCGAGGGTAGCCAGGCTGTTTCCTGCTTCTATCTGCTTTCATAAAATCCTCCACTGTAGTACTGGCTTAGGAGAGTCCATGTTATAATAACAAGTACTAATGTTGCTCTTGCTATATATGCACCAGGCACCTTGAGCAGTCGATACTCCTATTCCATTTTACAAATAAGTAAAAGTGCAGAGGGACAGAGCTGGAAGTAATTCCCCCTAGGCACCAGCAGAGCTGGGAGCCATCCACTGGGCTGTAGTGTAGGTATCAGCACGCCTCTGCAAGGTGGAGGGCACCAGCACCATAGACAAACTAGATCTGATGCTCGTTTGTCTTTGAAGTCAGAAGGAATTAAGACTCCTCTGATTCCAGAAAAGACATTGCATTCTCAACAACATGGATCTCCCCAGTCTCAGCTGCATTCTGATCTCTCTTCTGCCAGCCCGTAAACTGTCCCACGGTCTTCGTGTGCCGTTCGGGGGTCAAAGCTCTTGTGGGGACATGTCAGGCCCAGCACACAGCCTGAGCTGTTCAGGCTGTTGACTGTGACACCCTGTCTCAGCCCTACAGGAAGGAAGTGAGCCTGCCTGTAGTGAGTACAGGGGTCCTGTTGGGGCTTCTTACAGCTCCAAGAGAGGACCTGGGCCACACCACTTGAGCCCCCACCCAGGGTTTAGGAGAGGCTGAAGAGACAGGGGAATGGTGGTATGCAGAAAAGTGGGCGGAGGCTCTCGAAGGAAGCTAGGGAGAGCTCGGTCTGGGAAGAACTGGGCCTGGGAGCAGTTAGAGTGGGGAGGGGCTGAGGAAGAGCTGAGGGACTCGCACCAGGAAAGCAGGCAAGACCAGTGAGGGGGAGGTTGAAAAGAGACATTCAGAACTGTGGGTGGAGGTGAGGCCCTTCAGTCCTCACAGACTCACAGTCAGGAATTTGCAGCCTTGACATTTTGCCTAAGGACTGGTGTGGAGGAACCATACCCTGAAGTCTCAGAAACTCTCTGCTCTCTTCCCGCGAGGAGGGGTGAGAGGAGCTAGGGGCGGGGTTAAGGGAGAGGGCGGGGGGTGTCCAGGCCAGCCCCCATGGGGTCCTGGCTCCACCTTCCAGCTGCAAGAACAGCTGGATGCTGCGTGGCTCACCTCGGGGGCTCCTGGTGCACTGTGAGGGGGAGTCCAGGCGGAGGCGGAGGTCTGGATCCCCTTGCCGCCCCCATCTCCCGCTGCCCGGCGGGGAACTGGCTGCCGCGCCCCTCTTCCCCCGGGTAGAAGAGCGAGGGTTCACCTCACAGGTCCCAGAACTAGGGGATCCGCTCCTCCTCCTACGGCGCCCCCACCCCCAGGGGCTCTTCAGGTACTCTCCGGCACCAAGACCCCCTTCCTAGAGCTTCCAGCCCCAGTGAATCTGAGATGCGGACCCCTGCCCCGCCGCGCTCCGCCCCCGGCCCCCGCCCCGCAGACGTCGTCGCATTAGCATGAGCGACGCAAGTGGCCCGGGCACCACTCGGGGGCCGAGACTCGCCGCGTCACTGCCCCAAGTGGAAGGGAAAAAAAGAAGAGGCGGAGGAGGAGGCCAGAGCCGACGCGAAGGGAGGGGAGCGCGGCGGCGGGCGACGGCCGCACGCCCCTCGGCCCGCGCGCAGAGACTCGCAGCGCGACTCGGGGCATCGAGCTCCCAGCTTTTGGTCCCCCTCCCTCTGAGCACCCACCTCCGCGGCCGCATCTGAGCCCAGCGGAGACGGGTCCCCGGATCAGCTGAGAGCAGCGGCGGCTCCTCTCGGGACAGAGTCCTGGCTTTTCTGAGGGCGCGGGGACATGAGCCCCACGGCCACCTGAGGCGCAGGGGGCGCTGCGCGGTTAGGACCGCGCCCCCCTCCCCGAGGTCCCCAGCCCTATCCTTTGCACCGAGGGACGTCCTCGCCGGACTCTAGAGGAGGCGTCCTAGGAAGAACTGCGGCTTGGGGCATGGAATCCACAGAGCCAGCCGGCCAGGCCCGGGCTGTGGCCACCAAGCTGTCGGAAGCGGTGGGCACAGCGCTGCAAGAACCCCAGAGGCAGCGGCGCCTGGTACTGGTCATCGTCTGCGTGGCACTGTTACTGGACAACATGTTGTACATGGTCATCGTACCTATCGTGCCTGACTACATCGCCCACATGCGCGGGGGCAGCGAGAGCCCCACCGTAGCCTCTGAGGCGTGGGAACCCACCTTGCCACCGCCCACTACGGCTAATGCCAGCGTCTACCCCGCCAACACCTCGGCGTCCCCGACGGCGGGGCCAGCTCGGTCGATCCTGCGACCCCGCTACCCCACGGAGAGTGAAGACGTAAAGATAGGAGTGCTCTTCGCCTCCAAAGCCATCCTGCAGCTGTTGGTGAACCCCTTGAGCGGGCCCTTCATAGATCGCGTGAGCTACGACGTGCCTCTGCTTATTGGCCTGGGCGTCATGTTCGCCTCCACGGTCATGTTCGCCTTCGCGGAGGACTATGCCACGCTCTTCGCCGCGCGCAGCCTGCAGGGCCTGGGCTCTGCCTTCGCCGACACGTCTGGCATCGCCATGATTGCCGACAAGTATCCCGAGGAGCCCGAGCGCAGTCGTGCCCTGGGCGTGGCCCTGGCCTTCATCAGCTTCGGAAGCCTGGTGGCACCTCCCTTCGGGGGCATCCTCTACGAGTTCGCGGGCAAGCGCGTGCCCTTCCTGGTGCTGGCCGCCGTGTCGCTCTTCGACGCTCTGTTGCTGCTGGCGGTGGCCAAGCCCTTCTCGGCCGCGGCCCGGGCGCGGGCCAACCTGCCGGTGGGCACACCTATCCATCGCCTCATGCTAGACCCGTACATCGCTGTGGTAGCGGGCGCGCTCACCACCTGTAACATCCCCCTCGCCTTCCTCGAACCCACTATCGCCACATGGATGAAGCACACGATGGCAGCGTCCGAGTGGGAGATGGGCATGGCCTGGCTGCCAGCTTTTGTGCCGCACGTGTTGGGCGTCTATCTCACCGTGCGCCTGGCGGCGCGCTATCCGCACCTGCAGTGGCTGTACGGCGCCATCGGGCTAGCGGTGATCGGGGCCAGCTCGTGCATCGTGCCCGCCTGCCGCTCCTTCGCACCGCTGGTGGTCTCGCTCTGCGGCCTCTGCTTTGGCATCGCGCTGGTGGACACTGCGTTGCTGCCCACACTCGCCTTCCTGGTGGACGTGCGCCATGTGTCGGTGTACGGCAGCGTGTACGCCATCGCTGACATCTCCTATTCCGTGGCCTACGCGCTCGGGCCGATCGTGGCAGGCCACATCGTGCACTCTCTGGGCTTTGAGCAGCTCAGCCTTGGCATGGGCTTGGCCAATCTGCTCTATGCACCAGTCCTGCTGCTCCTGCGGAACGTGGGCCTCCTCACGCGCTCCCGTTCCGAGCGGGACGTGTTGCTCGACGAGCCGCCGCAGGGGCTGTACGATGCGGTGCGCCTGCGCGAGCGGTCCGTACCCCGCACAGACGGCGAGCCTTGCAGCCCGCCTGGCCCTTTTGATGGGTGCGAGGACGATTACAATTACTATTATACCCGCAGCTAATGGCCTCACTCCTCCTCTAGGCCACCCCACCCCCCCACACCTTTGGCTCATGGTGGCTGCTCAGCGAGCACACTGGCCAACTCGGGTTCAGGGCCCGCCTCCTCCAGCGAGTATCCCAGCCCCTTCTCAGTCTCTAATTCTTTCGTCGGAATCCCCTCTCCGCGACCCTCTCGGTTTCCCTCTCTTATACAATGGGGAACGGGACATCGAGGCATGAGAAGAGATTGCGCGTGAGGCCTAGGTGAAGAGGTGTGGGGGTGATGACCTCGGAGCTCCCCAGTGCCATGCATCTGTTTGTCCTTTCTTCCGTTCCTTCCAGTGCCAAACTTGGCCTGCTGTACCGCGATGCCTCGGGCCTGAATTAATAAACCATGTCATCTGAGGAAGCCAAGCCTCTTTACTGGGGAGGGGTGAGTGGTGTAGCACAGAGCTTGAGCCATGGGGAGACTGAGCTGATTCTCACACTCCCCAGTCCAGTCCAGGCCTGGGACAGGCAGACAAGCTAGAGCCCTCAAACTCCTTTGCAAACAAAGGACTACCAAGGAAACAAACTCAAAGAGGTCTTTCAGCCATGGACATCCTAGAACTCTCCCCTCTTTTCCAAGCCCAGCGCAGCGCCCCGAGATGCCACCCGGGGGAGCTTGAGGATCCGCTAAGGCTGTGCCAGGCACCCCGACCTTGGAGGACACACCCAGAACCACAGAGCTCTGTGGAACCTGGGCTGGGTTTTCCCTATCCACTCGCATCCCATCCCACCCCGCCCCAGTTTCAAGAAAAGAGTAGGAATTTAGCTGCTTGGGGCAGAGAAGGAAAAAAAATGAGCCCCATTTTTCAGGGCCCAGCCTGGAAATTATAAATGTTGTTTCTTAAGGAGCTAAGTTTTAGTTTATGAGGAGTGGGGGTAACAGTTGGTTGTGGGTTTGCCTTGCTTTGCCTTAGCCTTGCTTGTTTGAGTGGGGAAAGGAGGAATGCCAGGGAATTAGAATATGGTAGCTGGTGTCAATTCTCAGCCTACCCTATCCTGAATGGAAGTATGCACCCAGGGTTGTCAAGGAAGTTCTCAGTCCTTGGCTCCTTTGTGGGAGCCCTAGGGTGTGTGGGCAGATCACACTCAGTGCTGGAACCTAATGCCTGGCCAGAGTCCTCTCCAGCAAGGAAGGGTAGCCAGATTAGGGTTCCCTTAAGTAGGGGAGGAGATGTGCACTGCAGATGAGTGTGTATCTGTCCTTGTCTGTGTGTCTAGCTTGTGTGTCTGTCTTTGTGAGTCCACCTCTGTGCACTCCAAGAGGGATATCTCAATGGGAGGTGGTACTTTGGGAGGATTGTGTGGATTTCTGGATTGAATTTTCTAAGCAGCCCTTGTTTGAGATCAGAACGGGACCATGTCACCTCCTTTCTTTCTAAAGTGCCTTCAGGGATGGCAAAGGGAAGAGAAGGAGAGGGAGGTCCTACAGCCACCAGCAAGTTCATTCATTATTATTTTGAAAGGGGTGTAATAAGGTTTAAGCCTGGTCTAGGTGGTGGGGAGGGGCAGTAAGACCCAGCACTCCTCAGGGTTCTGCGTATGCAGCTGCAGAGGGAATAATGGAGTTGAGGGTTCGCAGGGACTGGGGGGGGGAAGCTGGGATGAGGGTCGTGGGGGAATGAGCGGGCCAACGTTCCAGGCCTAAATTCCGCTGCTAATGCACGAACTCGTTCGGGAAGCCGTCCTGGCAGGTTCCGGGACCAGGAGGTGGGAATAGTCAGGCGGGGCGGAGGAGGGATTGGGGAGCCGAGAACCAAGAGAAAGAGAGACAGGGGAGGGACAGGGGAGATAGAAAAGGGGAGAAGAGAAGGGAGGAGGAAGGGGGAAGGAGAGGAGAGGTGCGGCTGTCTTGCTCACAGCCAGTCCAGCAGGGCGGCCGCTGAGACCCGGCGACGTCGGAGGCTCCACCACTTATCCAGGTGGCAGTCCCGATCCTGACGTGGTCAACGCCCCCTCTCTTCTTCCCTTCGGGCTCACTTCGCCCCAGTCCTGCTAGGTGCGGAGCCGCGGAAGCGACGGAACCCGGGAGAGCAGGTGAGAAGGGCTGGGCGGGCTGGCGGGCGGGCGGGCGGCGCGCAGAGCAGAGCCCGGGAGCGGAGCGGAATACTGTGAACCCAGACGCTCTCTCTCTAGAGGAGCTGTCCACGGATGGACAGCGCCCAGGCTGAGAGGCCCCAAGGCTTCCGAAGTCCACAGCCTCCCAGACAGCAATGGTAGTCGGGGGAGACATTTAAGAGACTGTGGAATCTTGGAAGTTCGTGTGCCTGGGCTGGGAAGAGATGGAGGATCAGGGCTCAGGATCCCTCTCATGTCCCCTAAAACGCGCCTGCCAAACCCTGAGATTCCTGCTTTCTGTGCTCAGTCCTAGGGGTCCTGGGCATCATCACTGGGGCATAGCACTAGCTTTCTCCAGACTTTCACGGAAAGGTGGGGGAAGCTGATTTCGGGTGTCATAGGGAGGCTATAATGCCAGGCCAGCCTTCTGTTGGGTCTTCAGGACAGAGCAAAGGCCCCTCCCAGTAGTCTCAGAAAGCCAGGGCAAAGGGGGCAGAGATGAAGAGCACCAAACCACAGAAAGACAAACATATCTAAGCCCTCTAGGCCTGGCCCCAAGAGCTAAGGAAGGAGCTGGGCAGGGGAACCCCCAAGAAGTCAGCTGACTGGGGTCTGTGCTCCTTCATCTCCAAGGTGTTGGACCGGACCAATGCTCCCCACCTTCCCACCACTGAGATAGCACATCTGCAGGGCCTTTATCACCTTGACCTTTTTCTAGCAGACCACCTAAACATTACTGCCTCACCCTGCAGTCTCTGAGCCAGTTGGTTACAAGGACCACCACCCCTTTGGGAATACACTGAAGCTGCTTGCTAAAGTTTTACATTCTCTACTCATCAGGGCAGGTAGTCCTGGCTCCTCCATTCTTTGGCCTGATTCATCCATCTTTCTGGATGCTCTGTCTCCAGCGTGAGCTGATGGCAAGGCCTGGGCCGTGCTTGCAAAGTAGGGCTGCTGTTGGTACTGGTAGTGGCTCAAACTGACATCAGCTTTACATTCTTGGGAGAGAATAGTGGTGGAAACCAGACTGTGTCCTTATGCAAACTTAGGGTTAGGGAGCACTGAGGCTAGAAAGTGTGCCCCACAGCCCTGAAAATTGATCTGTGTCCATCTTGGGCTAGTTCACTTCTATGTACCTTCCAGAAAAAAATCTCTTTTCCCTAGACAGTCAGAAAGCTTTTAGGTGACCTGACCCAGCTGCCTCATCTCCTTCCACATTCCCCCGGCATCAACCCTGGGTGCCTGCTGTCCAGAGATTACCCAAGTTACAATCTTAAGGTTCTCTTTGCCCTAGCCATAGTCCAGGCTCCAAAGCAACCCATAGTGTCTGTCACTAGAACACAGGACCTTGGATGGCTTGAGGTCATTCATGCACATGCACACATTCATTCACTCACACATTTTCTCAGTTAACTAACATCCCCTTGATTCCATGCTAGGCTCAGTCCAGGTACCATAGAGGACACTGAGAATAGCAGGTAAAGTCTTGCCCTTGAGAAGTTTGCAGTCTAGTGAGGAAAAGAGACTTTCATAAGCACAGGGCATATTAATAGAGTCCTAAGCAGGAACAAAACTAGTGCTCTGACCCTGGAGGATTGGGTGTGGGCAAGCCGAGCTCTATGCAGCTCCTCCAGCTCTGTCCTAGGATTGTCAGTTAACCTCGGGTTATATAGCAGACTCTTGAGGGCAGGTACCAGTTGGAGACTCACTGCAGGACTAGGAACTTGGAGAGGTCACTATGGACAGCAGTCAGGCCTACTATCTGTGATTGTAGTCACTCCTACAGTGAGACCCCTCTACAGACTCTGACCTCCTCATCGGGTGGGTATAAAGCTATGGGAGGTGATGGGTTCATGGAAGGAATAGCTGGCGCTTGTGTGTTGCCTCTCTTGGTCCCCAGGTCTACACTTCTACTTCAGAGCAGAAATCACCAAGATGCCCGTCCTGGAAAAGGTCCCCTGTCAGAAGACTGTCAAAACTCCTAGCAGTGAGGAAGAGCCTGTGAGTAACTTTTGAAGCCATTTTTCTTGTCCTACTCTCTTCATTCACACGTCTGTGCTCCCAGAACAGTCCTGAGTGGGACTAGTCTCAGGATTTGCCTGTTCTGAGTCGCGCATTCTCATAGGCAAGAGACAGGCTGCAAACCTGTTTTGGTCTTCAGAGAAGTATGAGGGGGTGCTAGAGGGAGTAGTCTTGTTGCTGGAGTCTGGCTCCAGGAGCACCATACAGGCTAGGCTCAGTCATTCACCATCAGTGTGCCAAAGAGACGTACTAAGGGCAAAATAAGGGTTAAAGGCAGAGAAAGGAGTCAATCACTTGGCCTAGTAGGAAGAGGAACAGATAAAAGACCCAGTGGCCCTAAATCCATCTTCAGGGTATCACCATGAACTTTAGGTTTGAATAGAGGAAGAATTGATATAGAGGGGGAGAGAGGTGTTCATAATTAAGCAGTACTGGTCAAGATTCCATCTAGTTCATCATTATCTCTGCTGGGGTTCTGCAACGTGGCCAGAGGAAGCTATGGCTGTAATAGCTTGAGGGGAGAAGTCTGGTTTTCAAGTGATTCCCCTCCTCCAGGGCGCATGCAGCTTCATCATCATGGATTTCCACTCTCATTGGGCCAGGTTTTGCTCCACAACTCTGATGATCCTGCAGGCTTATCACAGTGATTGGAGATATTTAGGCACCTTAAGAAGGAGGCCCTAGAGCAGGACACTGTGAAAGCTGGCAGTGAGATGCCTTAGTTGCTTTTAGTTTGTGCCTTCAGTCTTGCAGGGTGGTGAGATGGGTTAGGTATCATTAATTTTTTTAGACAGATATTCCTTGAGTGATTATAATGCCTATATAAGGTTAAGCAAGAGTTTGACTCAAAATAAAAAAGACAGACACAAAATGAAGGCTTACATCCTATTATAGTTATCTTATGTGACCACATGCTTTACATGCTTTTTTGTGTTTTATTTATTGGCAAGGAGAGAGAGAGAGAGAGAGAGAGAGAGAGAGAGAGAGAGAGAGAGAGAGAGAGAATGAGAATGGGTATATGAGGATCTTCAGCTGCTGCAAACAAACTCCAGATGCATGCACCACTTTGTGGTTTATGTGGGTACTGGGGAATCAAGCCTGGTTTGTTAGGCATTGCAGGCAAGTGCCTTAACTGCTGAGCCATCTTTCCAGCCCCCAAGTGCTGTTTTTTTTTTCAAAAGCATCTTCTAAATGCCTACTATATCCTCAGGATGCTGGGGGGATACTGAAGGCCAAATGTCTTTATCCCAAAGACAGGAAGAGTTTATTCAAGCACTATCTCCTTCCACCCCTAGACCCCAAACCTCCCAGTGTGCCCAAGTTCAACTTCTGATGGCTTTGAGGCTGCATCTCCTCTCCTAAGCAGCCCTGCCACATCCCTGGGTATGTACCCTACTAATCTGACCAACTTTCCAGGGATTTGGCAGCATCTGCTTTCAGGTTGCTGAATGTGACAGTCCTCTTCCTCTTCCTGGCCTGGTCACAACTTTCTGACTTCTGTTCTTGAAGTTGCTCATTAGGCTGCCCTGACCTCTGAAGCTGATCCACACCCCTGTGCCATCTCCAGTCCATGGTCCTGTCCTTCCCTTGCATGGCACTGTGGCTTCCTAGAGAGCATTATCTCCTTTATCTCTAAGTCCTGACTAGAACCTGGCTCACATGAACCACCCAGGAAATATCCATGGACTCCAAAATGCCCAAGTTCCTTGGTATAGGATGAGAGGTCCAGGAGAGTCTTGGGAGGCACTTCACCCAGGGCCAAGATGTCAACGCTGAGATTTGTTCATTGTGCCCATCACTGCTTCTATTTCACCTAGGCTGAGCCCTAGCACCTGGAGGGAGCTCCACTCAGACCTGCACGTGCTCTTTGCCAGGCCACCAACTAAAAGGGGATTGTTACTGATCCTTGCCTTCCCGTGCCACAGAGACCCACATAAATGCAAGATGAGGAACCAGAGTGGCTGGAGCTGAGTGGGGAGCTGGCTTTCTGAGAGTGGGATGAGCAACCTGGGATGCTGCCCAGACCCGTCTTTACATATGTGTTGTTCCCCAGGGCAGGAGCACCAGAAGTTGTGACACACACCTCCAGCTGGAGGCGTGAACTCTAGAGACAGGATCAGACAGGTGGGGACTCATTCACCCCTCAGCACTGACTGGGTCACTGCTCAGGGGGGAGCTGCAGGAGCAGACAGATGCTTTCAGCAGCCCACTAGGGTAGGGTGAACCATGGCTACCTCATGGAAACTCAATTCATCACCCCACTGAGCAGAAAACTCATGTCAGAAAACTGTCTGACAACTGCACACAATTTCACAATAACATTGAAAAGTTTGCTTTCTTATTGTAAGGGGCTGAGGTAAATAGAAGAGAAGGAAGTGAGAAGAGTGAGGGAGAGCACAACCCAAGAGAAAGAAGGAAAAGGGGGCTTGGGTGCAGCTCACAGGAGTGCTTTCCTAGCATTGCAAAGCTCTTGATTCCAGAGAGAGAGAAAGAGAGAGGGGGAAGATAAGAGGACAGAGAGAGAGACACACAGACAGACAGAGAGAGACAGAGAGACAGAGAGAGAGAGAGAGAGAGAGAAAATTGAGGGTAGGAGGAGCATGGAGGAAGCTGTATGACCTGGAACTAGGCTTGGAAACAGGAAACAATTCCACCACCCCCTATTCCAGGCCTCATATGAATAAATCCCCTGCCTGGCTTTCATTCCTGGGAGGAGCATGAGGAGGAGCTCATAGAAGGACAAGCCACCTGCATGTCCGCAGCTGCCAGTCCCTAGGGCAGCTAACTTGTTTCCACCCAAAGCCGGCCATCTTTGATCTGCTCAGCTCTCTCTCTGTAAGAATAGCACCTGCTAGTGCAGGATAGTTAGACTCCGGAGCCCCAGTTGGGAACAATTCCTACATGAAGAGTGACCAGCAGCCAGCAGCATCATCAGTCATTTTTCTTTTTTTGTCTCAGACCATCCTTTGTGGATTGGAAGCACATTCAAATCTGTCATCTCTTCGATCTGATCATTTCTCAAGGAAGAAATGAGCACTGACAGACTTAACCAGAGTCACACACCTGACCTGCAACAGGATCAAGGTGTGAGCCCGGGCCTGTCTGATGCTAACACCAAGGTCTTTTCCTCTGCACTTGGGACCCAAGTATAGTGGGGGACAAGTACAACAAACAGGAGGGTCCTTAGTTCACAATTCTGCCAAGCCAGTCCCTATAAAAGGACAGGTTCTAGGATAGGGGTAAAAGATGAGCCTGGGGAGATAGTTCAGCAATTAATGGTGCTCCATGCAGGCCTGATAACCCTAATTTGATTCCCCAGCACCCACATAAATCCTGATGCAAAGTGGTACACATGTCTGTGATCCCACCACCCACCCCAGTGTTTTCAGTTTGCAGTGGCAAAAGCCAGAGACACCCTGTCTCAAACAGGAGGTAGAAAGAGTGGGCAATACCCAAGGTAATCCTCTGACCCCCACACATGTGCCATGGCACATACCCATATACACACATCATATATTATACACACCCATACAAGTATAAATAATAATAAAGATGGGGCAAAATGAGACATGTCCTGGCATTGACTTGGGGCCAGGCATGGACTACACTAAAGACAGGCACTGTGAGTGCCTGTGGACCCTCTTTTCCAGGTCTTGCCCAAATTGCCAGTGCCCCCACTGCAGCAAACACTGGCCACCTACCTGCAGTGCATGCAGCACCTGGTTCCAGAGGAGCAGTTCAGCAAGAGTCGGGCCATTGTGCAGCGGTTTGGAGCGCCTGGTGGCCTCGGTGAGACCCTACAGCAGAAACTCCTGGAGCGGCAGGAGAAGACAGCCAACTGGGTAAGGGTTACTGGGTGGAATCCAACAGTGGACCCCTGGAGAGAGGCAAGAAGCAAATGTGGAGACAGAAGGAAGGATGTGTGAGTACAATAGGTAACATAGATGGCATGGGAGACAGAGCTGGGGGAGGTGACAGCAAACAGGCAGTATGGGTTGAGTGACAGCAAAGGCCAAGCAAGATGAAAAGTGGGACTGGGGAAGAAGAGGACAGAGGCATGGAGGATATGTGGACCAGAAGAGGGGGAGCTGGGAGAACTAGGCTGCAGGCCTGAGGATAGCACTAGGAGAAGATAGGATAGAGACTCATCAGGGAGGCTAAGCAGAGTGACAGGCAGTGCTGACACACATAAGGAAAGACAAGGGACCAAACCCCCCGATGGAGAAGTAGCAGGGAAGAAAGAAGATGGTATGGAGTAAAGATGGAGGATGTTCCTGGGAGACTGGAGAGGATACAGGCCAGCACATAGCTCAGTGTATTGTGAAGTGAATGAATGATTAGTGAGGGTCCCAGATCTTCCTTCAGGTAGGGCGTTATGGGACTGGTGACCTCTGCTGGCAAAGCGCCCCGGTTGGGAGGGGTGTGTGCAGTGTCAGGGATAATAGTGCCCCTTCCTTTTGCTCCCTGGCAGGTATCTGAGTACTGGCTGAATGATATGTATCTCAATAACCGGCTGGCCCTGCCAGTCAACTCCAGCCCTGCTGTGATCTTTGCTCATCAACACTTCCAAGACACCAATGACCAGCTAAGGTGAGGCCATGCTGCCCCTGGCCTTGTAGCTTGGGGACTTCCCAAAGTAGGACAGGAAGGAGAGATCAAAGCTTGTTCATTGGCTGAGCTTTCTGGCACCAAACAGCATAAGATTGGAGCCAATAGGTCAGGAAGGACGTTAGGTATGGCACTACTTAAGTTTTAAGAAACACATGGTCTTCCTCAAAATACATTGATTTGAGGTGAGCATTCATGGGGGTCTTGGGCCCGAGCACTCTCGCAGCAGTTTTGACCTGGCTGAGGCCCTGAGCCAGCATGTGCTCTGTCATCTCCACAGTAGACTTGGCTGGGAAATATCACTGCAGGTGCCCTCCAGAGGGGGAGGGACGTCCCTCCCTGCCAGCATCACTGCCATCTGCTGCAATTTCAGAGCTCACTGAGCTGCTGGAAAGCCTCTGGGTCCACCGAGGATGACAGCCATGGTGGGGGTGGGGTAGGGAAGAAGGGTCTTCCTGCTGGAGTCTGTCAGAATTTCTGCTCTCAAGACCTGAATGGGGGGAATATGGGCATAGTTCACAGCAAGTGGAAGGCCAGCATGGCCTGAGTAGAAAGGGTGTGGGGGCCTCAGCCTCTGGCAGGGTTCAGCCATACTAGGAAGACTTGCCACCAGGCCCAGCATCTACCTGCAGACCAGCAGAAGCAGCCTGTCCCTTCCCCACCCACCCCACCACCAGACAGAAGTGTGTGAATGGATGACTATATGAAAACAGTTCTCTAAATTGCATCTGAGGGGCATTTTCCCCCTATGTAATTAAGCCAGGCCTCATCATCCACGGACAGTTAAGATGGCACAGTCCCCTGGCACTGGTCTCTGGGGCCTTTCCTCCCAATACTTACTTTCCTTTTCATTAGCCACCAAGGGCCACCAAATTACAGATGTTTTCAGGAGATTGGATTTCCCAGAACTCCAGATGTCCAGGGCTGGTTCAGCCACAGCCTGGACTTACTCAAGGGGAACCCTGCTCCTCATCTTTCAACTCTTTCCTGCCACTCATCCTGTGTTCTGTCCTGGCTCCTCTTCCTCAAAATGATTCAGGCTTCCTCTCCTCCCAGAGCTGAGCCATCCCCAGTTCTCACCAAAGGACCATTTGTGATCTAAGGATTGTGGTAGGCTGACCGCAGGGGTGGGTAGAAGCACATCCCATCAGTGAACACGGGGCCTGGCATATGGCAGGAGATAGACAGGTAAGTTTGAAACAGGGAGGGGCAGGGAGAGCAGTAGAAAGGTAGGGAGGAGGAAGTTGAGAAGGAAAAAAGGAAGAAGACAGGGTGGCGGAGGGGAGACAGGGAGCTGGCCTGGGGACCACTGAGACTCACATCACTCCATCACCCCACAGATTTGCAGCCAGTCTCATCTCTGGTGTACTCAGCTACAAGTCTCTGCTGGACAGGTAGGCCTGGGCCCAGCCTGGGAGGGGCAGGGCTCTCAGTAGGGATGCTGTGTGCACACATCCGTCCCAACCAGCCTAGACAGGAAGTTCCGGAGGGTAGGGACCTGGTCTCTCTCCAAGTGTGTGAAGTCTCTTACCCACTGCCCCACATCACAATGGCCTTTAGTTTAACTGGCCTAGCTATTAGGCATTCCTTTTCCAAGAGTAAGTGTTCTCTCTAGACTCTTCTCTTTTCCTGTGGTAGTATGAACTAAATGGTTGGAGTCTAGAGGCCCCACAGCTGGTGAAGAAGGATAAAGTGTTAGAGCAGATCATGGTGAGTACAGTGGTGCCACTTGGGAGGGGTGACCTTCTCACTCTGAGCCTCAGTTTCCACAGATGCTCAGAGCTATGCAATCACAGCTCCCTCCTCAACCCCAGGGCACTGGGAACAGCAAGAAGAGTGAAGGGCCTGGAGGTCCTTGGACCTCAGAGGAAGACTCTATAAGGACATCAAATATTGGGATGAGGAAGGGACCAAGAGCAGTCTTTTTCCTAGATATGGAAGTTGAAGCTCAGAGATGTTAAGTAACATGCCCATGGTAACTCAATTGGGAAGTGGCAGAGCAAGGAAGACACAGGGACACCTGCATACTCGGTCCCATGTGGATCCAGCTCAGTGTTTACGCAGCCTTGGGGCAGAAGCTTAGATCTACAGTCTCTCTGGAGGAGAGTCAGATTGGCTGAGCTTAATTCCTCAGGACAGCACACAGAAATCTGAATTCAGAGCCTCACGATGACAAGAGCATTGACCTGGGCCAATCTGGTGGCTTCTAACTACTGCCCAATGTCTGTCAAGTGGGAATATGAGCAGTATTCACCCTGTGGGGCTATTGTGACTGTCCTCTGAGATGATGCCTGCATGCTCTCAACACTGAGCTGGGCACATCGCAAGCTATCCATGACTTGGCTGAATCACAATAGTCCTTTTCCATGCTCAGACAATGGCCCTGCAGACTTCTCTCTCTTGCCAGTCTCTAGAGATGTCTCCCTTCCTCAGACCATGCTAGGTCTTCAGGAACTCACTCCTGTGCTCATATAGCATCTCTGTCTTCAGAGAGCCTGTCCCATACAGCACCCTGGTTATAGAGTAAAGGAGGAAGGGTATTAGCCCTGCCCATGGGGACTGTGGCTCTTGTGCGGATGTGCATACGAAGATGTGTGTGAGCACATTCTGCATGCAAAACATACTCATGCATACCCGTATGAAGATTATCATGTCAGTTGCTTCAAATGCCATAAGGCTGGAGCATTTGTCAGAGTGCCTGTTTTGGGGCCTTTCCTTCCCTCCTTTTATTCCTTCTTTCCTTCCTTTTT
Source organism: Zapus hudsonius (assembly GCA_004024765.1). Classification (NCBI taxonomy): domain Eukaryota; kingdom Metazoa; phylum Chordata; class Mammalia; order Rodentia; family Dipodidae; genus Zapus; species Zapus hudsonius. The sequence continues at coordinate 45,820 of PVHP010002035.1, read as the reverse complement.
TCTTCCTTCTTTTGTTTTCAGTGTATTGACATTGAGATGATGAGAGAAATTAGATCTATACCTCCTTTCAAAAGGTTCTCAGATATTGGGCAAGACAAACAAATTACAGCTCTGTTCCTCCTGAGTCCCAGCATCCCCATTGGTCATTGCTTTGTATGTCCTTCCCACGCCCACCTGTTCCCTCGCTTGTCCTACCGTCTTAGTACTACAGTGTACCTCTAGGAACTCAGGAGTTGCCTGTGGTCCCTCTTTCTTCTTTACCCTGCCCCTCATGCCACCCCTGGTGCTCAGATGTAGCTACCACCACCCTCCAGGGCATGTTCCCAAGCCTCCTTCTCTGTTGGCACACATCACTTTTCCATCTCAGCTATAGAATCCTCCCTTGTCTTTCCTGAATCTACATTGGCCCTTTCCTTATATAACCAGTGCTATTCAAAAGGCCAAACAGGGCAGGAGATGCTGAGGATATAGCTCAGCAGTAGAGTACCTGCTCAGCATGGGCGAGGCCCTGGGCTTGGTCCACACAAAAAAAAAAGTCAAAGCAAAGCAGAACTGGGAGTGTAGCTCAGTGGCATAGTGTGTGCTTGGCATGGGCGAGGCCCTGGGTTCAACCTTCATCGCAGAAAGAAAGAAGCAAACATAACCCAAATCATGTGCCTTCGTGGTAAAGCCTCCCCAGGGCTTTTACTGCAACAAGAACAAGCTGCCAACTCCTAGCACAGCCACTGCAGCCAGGGGTCCTGGCCTTGCCTGCTGCTCCAGCCTTCCCTTCACGTAGCCTCAACCCACTGGCTTCCTTCCTGCCTTCCACGGCTCCACTGCTGCTCCTCCAGTCAGGTGAAGGGCCTTTATTTTTAAATTTTGCATTGTTTTGGGTAAAACACAACAAAACAGATTATTAGAAAAAAGTTACAAAGGCACAAAATATAAGACCACATGTTTTACTGTGGTATTTAACAGAGATACAATTCCCATCACATTGCTACAGATGTTTCTGGATTCTAGCACTCACCTTGTCATGGGTCAGTCTATAGTTCAGTACTGTGCTCTCACTTTGAGTGGCAGTGTCATAGGATACTGCACCCTGCTCATCTCCATGGCAGCACCTCGCCCTTTGGGTTCAGCTCATCAAGTAGGCCTCAGTGAAATTTCCCCTTAGCCTAGACCTCCTGCTCTGCCAGTCACTCAATCTTATTATCTGAAATGTTTCTGTTAACCAGCTTGTTGCTTTAGTCTACTCCTCAGCAACACATCCCTGGACACACATTCTAGACATGTGGGGAAATACTATCTGTTTACCACTACTTTCCAGATGCCAGAATAGTGCCTGGCACAGAAGACATGCTCAGCAAAGTTTGGTGGATGAAAGGATGAACAGATGAGTGGATGATGCAGGAAGGATAGGTGGATAGTCAGTGGATAAATGCATGGATGCATGGATGATTACATGTTTGTATGTGTGCATAATAGATGTATGCATAGTAGAGAGGTGGATTGGCGGATGCATGCATGCATGCATGCACACATGCATATCTAGTGGCTGGCTGATTGGACAAATGGATATATGGAAGAATGGATGAGTAGGTGCATGGTGGTGCTGGATGGATGGTGGATGGAAGAAAGGATAGAGAGAATGGGTAGGTGTGTGGATGAATCAATGATAGATGAATGGGAATGGATAAATGAATGGATGATAGATAAATAGTCATATAAATGGATGGATTCATGATGGTGGTACATGGATGGTGGATGTATAAATGGGAAGATGGATTGATTTATAATGAATATATTGATGATAGATGAGGATATTATGGATGGATGGATGGATGGATGGATGGATGGATGGATGGATGGAATGATAGACACAAGTCACTAAGAGACCACAGGACAAAAGAACTCTCTACCTTAACCTTAACGGCTGCAAATAGAAGATAATGAATAGGCTGTCGAAGGAGGAATTTTCTCAGCAGCGAGGTGAAGTGTGAATGTGGTGGGTATGTCAGGAAAAGATGAACATTAGCAAAGGCACAGAGGGCTAAATGGCAAGAATTGTACAAGTGGTTCCTGAGCCTGGGGTGAAGGTGCAGCAGTGGAGGTTTGAGGAAATGCTGAGCATTTTCATGGGTCTGGGGCATGGAGCATTCCCCTGTGTTAAAAGTGGAGAGGAACTCTGCCAAAAGTATAGTTCTGGGTTTCGTGCCCATTTAGCCTGATCAATACAACAGAGGGTTGAGGTGTAGCTCAACTTGCTTAGTATATATGGGCACTGGGTTTGACCAAAGGACCTCAAAAAATGGTTACCAAAGGACCAATTCCAATTCCTTCTCTTCTGCCTGCCTCTCTCATGCTCTTCCCTCCAGCCACTCCATCCCCACTGACTCTGCCAAGGGCCAGCTATCAGGACAGCCCCTCTGTATGCAGCAGTACTACAGGCTCTTCTCCTCCTATCGGCTCCCTGGCCACACTCAGGACACACTGGTGGCCCAGAAGAGCAGCATCATGCCAGAGCCAGAGCATGTCATTGTGGTCTGCTGCAACCAGGTAAGTGGCCCCTTGTCACCTCAGCAACCTCTCAGACTTGGGGAGGGTGAGGACATGCAGTGGCCAAGTATATCCATCTTGTCCTGCTTCTTCACAGTGCTCAGGGCAGCCTCCTGAGTCACACAGTGGGTTGGGGCACAGTAGTCCCAAAGAAGGTCTCCTACCTGAAACCCACCTATTTCTCTCTATGGGCTGTCTTTTAAGAGTGATAAGAATATTTAGTAGGGAATTCAGTCCTTGGGCTTTTACCTCAACTCTGAGGAACCAGGCCAGACTGAAGAATTGACTGATGGACTGAAGGTTACCAAAGAGGTCCAGAATGGCCTTGGCCCCTCCACCTGCACATCTATTTGCTTCCATATAGTCCATAGCCTTCTAGGAGACTAGATGAACAGAGTTAAGGACTGACACTCTGGGCCCCAAACCTACATTCATTTTAATCAGTACTCACAGTGACCCTGCAGAGGGGGCCTTTGGGTTCTAAGCCTCTGGCTCACATCCTCAGACAGGGTTCCCCAGGGCCAGTAAGACATCCATGGTGGGGGAACAGGCTGACCATAAAGGCTCCTAAATTCTTCCTAGCCCACCCCACTATATATTCTCTATTGATGCTTGACAAAAACACACTCTCTGACTAAAGGGTGTGCTTTCTTGCTGCCTTTTTGTTATTGTTAAACCTAAATTGACAACCATCTCAGCCTCCACCTGACCTGTTTTCATCTTGAGCTCATATCACATTGTAATACACTGAGAGCTCAGTAAAGTCCATCATCTGAGGGCAGCTGTGACCACTGTTTTCAAGCTTAAAAGCCAGCAGGAGGCTTCCCAAACCATCTACTCAATGAAAACCTCTATCTTCATTCAAAGTCAAGCCTGGCATGTCCCTGCCCCCACACACTGTAGTCTCCGCCTTTTCCAGAAGCAATCTTAATGCTCCTGCTCTGGACACTGCTGAAGGCCAGGGAGTGGGGGAGCGGCTGATACTCCTGTCAATCAATTGAAAAGGATGCTGCAGCCTATGCCAAGAAAGAGACCCTTTCCAAAGCTCAAGGAGGGAGGACAGAGCCATGGGGCTGGCGTGTGAAGCACTCACATATACACCTAAGTATGTGCACGTCGATGCATCCTGTGTTTTTGCGATGCTTCTCCATTTTAATCCTCATCTGCAATTTATTTATTAGCTTGCAATTTTGAAATATAACCTCATAGCTCTGTCCGGAGCTAGCTTATTCTAGTTCGTTTTGCACTGGATGAGTGGACTACACTTGACTTCTCCAGTTCACTCATAAAGAATAGTGAGTCTCTTTGAAGAGGGCTGATGTGCACACTCTCCTCCATGTCTTCTAGTGCACATGGGTGTGTTGCCCTAAGCCCTGGGCTAAACTATGCAAGTACAAGTGCAACTGCTGAGTCAGACTAGAGCATTTTTAGTTTTGATTGACACTGCCTTTCAACAGTGGTTGTACCAGTTTATACTTGATTCCTTGCAAACATAATGGTTTTGCATGCACACAAAAGAAAGCTTTTTCTTGGCTAAATTTAATCTGGCCTTTGCTATGGAGACCTTGGAATTAAGCACGCCTGACAGCACTGTAGTTCCCTAAAATGGAATGACTCAGAACTACCAAGCACCCTGGGAACCTTGGGTCTGAGCATCCCCCATCCTGAGCTCACCCACAAAGGTTCAGTGAAGGCCTGGCACCTTGGCTGGCTGCCACAAGTGACGTGTTTGACCTGTTTCTCCCACAGTTCTTTGTCTTGGATGTTGTCATTAATTTCCGCCGTCTCAGTGAGGGTGACCTATTCACTCAGTTGAGAAAGATAGTCAAAATGGCGTCCAACGAGGATGAACGCTTGCCTCCAATCGGCCTGCTGACATCAGACGGAAGGAGTGAGTGGGCCGAGGCCAGGACGGTCCTCATGAAAGGTTAGCTGCAGTACCCAGAGTTTCTCCATCTCATCTTCATGACCACTGGCTTTTCCTCATCCAGGCTTGGGCAGCATGGCCTCATCCCCATCAGCCATAGTATATGGGGAGCTCAGGTCTCCCTCTAACTCAAAATGGTCTGGTGGGAGGCCCAGAAGCAGAAGGTAGCAATTGTACCATAGTGCTCTGTTGGATGATACCCTAGCTTTCTAGAAGGTTTTCAGTGGGAAGAAGGCTCTCTATATCAGCAGATGTGTTCTATTGGTGGGCTGTGCTGATGTTCATTTGGAGACAGTGTCTGGGAGATGAGGCAGATGAGGCTTTGGCAGGGAGGCCACCTCTGGCAGAGCAGCTTGGCCTCTTTCTCCTAGTTTCTTGGTCTTGAGACTTTTCATTTTCTAGCTAACTTTAAAAAAGCTTTCAAGAATTCCCATTAGAAATCCACTAATAGTCTTAACTGCTTAACCAAAACTAGTTTTCATTAGCTGGGTTTAATGCCTTGCTTTCTTGCCCACGTTAGACATCCTGAGGTAAGAAGCTGAACTTCTAAGAGTCTTCATTCACCACTAGGCATTGCCAGAGGCCACACAATCTATTTACTTCCTGTGTGTCTGGGGTGTGAGATACAGGTGGGACAATGCCTCTGTCCCCATGCAGCCCAGGGCAAGAGAAATCTCTCTTGGGTAGGACTTAAAAGCACATGGGAATGCCATGTTTACCCATAAGAAACAATAGGGACAGTAGGTGCCACACGAGCAGAACCTAGGACAAGAGGGAATAGAGTCCTTCCAACTGGGATTTAAAACTTGGTTAAGAGCAAAGTCCTAGTCCATGAGTAAAAGTGGAAAGAAGGATGAAGGGATGGAATCTAGTAGGCAAAGCTGGTCACTCTGCAGGGACATTTTGCTGTGCCCTGGGGACCACAAAGAGAGCAGCTGGTCAGCAACAATGGTTACATGATCAGATGTACTGGGTCTGGCTCCTTCATGCAAACATTTGTGTCTTCTGGCTTATTCTCTCTCTCTATTCTTTCTCCAAAGCCTCGTGGCCTTACAGAGCCTCATGCAAACTCACCTCTGGCTTCAAGGCCTCAGGCCCTCCCTGAGCTGCCTCTTCTCATGTCACCATGCTGTCCCCTCGTCCCTTTTCCTTATTTTGAGCGACTTATGAGTTCCATGAGGGGAGCTCTGTACCTGCTTGGTCAATGCCAATTCTCTGCCTCCCTCCCACAATCTGTAGAGTCTTGGGGGTAGTTGCCTATTCGGTTTAACTTCCAAGTCCATGGCATCAGTGAAATTGCACTTTTTGAATAATAAAAGAATGAAGGGTTACTAGGATACAAGCCCTAAGATTATTTTCCAGTTATCAATCAATTATTCTTTCATTCATTTCCTGGGCCCCTTCTGTGAATGCTTGTCCTAAATAGAGGGCTGCAGAGGGCACAGAGAGGTGTGAAACAAGTCTGTTCTCAGCAACATAACCGCCATGTTGAGGAATTAATAACTTATCATTTGGAAGTAGTTAATTCCCTTGGAGACCGTGGTGAAATCACATCGTACTCTTTTCCCCTCCAGGGATGGAGACAGGCATCAAAATAATCACCTCTGGTTCCCAGATGCTTTCCACTTTATTAGCAGTCCAAACCCAAGACAACTAAGCAGGGTTGACTTAAGGTTTGAGTGCTTACGCTGCACTAATCAGAATTAATTTGTTAATGGCCCTTGATCTGGCTTTCTGAATGGAAGTGCTGTTTCTGATGGAAGTTCGGCAGAAAGGAAACACACACCTTCCCTTGAGAAAATCAATTAATTCAATTAACTCCAATGACAGTGTCCCCGACACAGCAGGAAACCAAGCCTCCCAGACTGGAGCCCTGGCAATGAAACAGCCGCTACCCATGGAGGGGAAAGAGGGAGGCCATGTTGGAAATGATCTCAGTTTCAAAGTGAATGATGATGGCAGTGCTGGAAGGTTGAAAGTGTAGATGAAAAGACGGGCGTCGGTCTGGCTATATCTCAAAGGAAAATGGAAGTGAGGGATGTTCCTGGGCTTCTTATTTGGGCCACTGAAGGATGCTGGTACTATTTGCTGAGATGAGGAGTGGATTGAAAATGGAGAGATCCTGGTCCTCTCAGATCCGGGTGACCTGAGGTGCCCCAAGTCCTCTAAGTGGAGATGTCACATTAGATCTATGTGTCTGGAGCTCTGGGGAGAGGGCAAACAGATATCAATTTAAGAGCCATCAGCACCTACATAACATTTAAAGTCAAGGACACAGATGAGATCATCTAGAATTAGACAATAAGGTCTCAGGAGTCAAGCACAGAGAGATGCAAAGGGGAGTGAGAGCCAGCACATGAAGTACAGGAAAACTGGGAGTTGAGTCAAATTAAAGACGGGGATGAGGGGAAAAGTGGATGACTACATGGAACACTATTGAGAGCTTGGGAAAGAACAGGACCGATGGGAAATGCTTGGGTTCTCAACTTGGACACTGTCAGTGAGCTTGAAAGGGTTGGGCTTAAGGAATAGAATCACCAATGGGTGTATGTGGATAGAAATGGTCCAGCAGCAGAATGGAATTGATGATGTGATCAGTGGCCAGAACCAACAAGCGTGGGTTACTGCTCAGGTCCTCGGGTATTAAAAGGATCATAAATAAAAAGAATGAAGGGGGGAGTTTCTAGAAGAGGAAGAGGGTCCAGGGAAGTATTTCTAACAGGAGAGGCAGGTGCATGGTTGTATGCAGGCAGGTGCAAGGAAGGGAGCGATGTAAAGAATTCC
>PVHP010002035.1:0-33107 GCA_004024765.1 Zapus hudsonius | reverse complement strand
GAATCTACTGGTGTTGAATAAACAAAATAACCAAATCTAATGTAGTTCAGAAAGCATACTACCATTTCACTTTCCCCTATTTTTAATATAATCATATTAAAACAATTTCTTCATAAATATTTAGAACCATATCAAGTATTTTTATAATTTTTGCTTCAATGTCAAAACATAATTTGAAAACTCAAATGTAAACCAATTTTTGCTTTCATATTTTTATTCTTTTTAATGTTCTTCTTTTATGGCATTCCATTATTTCTCTTATCATATCCTTTTTTTAAAGGAACTCCCTTTAGTCATATTTTTAGGATAGGCATGCTAGAGATAATTTGTCTCTTCTGCCTCCCTCCTTGTTTCTTTTTCTTAATTATTTATTTATTTTCAAGCAGAGAGAGGTAGATCAAAGAGAGACTGACAGAGAGAATGGGGCACCAGGGCCTCCAACTATTGAAAATGAACTCCAGATGCATGCGCCACTTTGTGCATCTGGCTTTACGTGGGTACTGGGGACTCAAACCTGGATCATTGGGCTTTTCAGGCAAGTGCCTTAACTGCTGAGCCATTTCTCCAGCCCTCTCCTCTCTTTCTCCTCCTAACTATTTGTCCCAGGGATCAAACACAAAGCCTTGCACATACTAAGCAAGCACTGTAACACCCCAGCCCTAGTGTTTTTTTTTTTTTAAGTTTTTATTTCTCCATCATTTCTGAAGAACATTTTGTCTGGAAATAGAATTCTGTGTTGACAATTCTTTGATCTTGGAACTTGGAAAACCTGCCACTTCCTTCCAGCAGCCATAGTTTCTAATATGGAATCTGCCATCTTTCTAATAGCTTTTTTTTTCTCTTAGTCATTTCTCTCTTACTGTTTTGAGAATTTTTCTCGTCTTTGGTTTTAACTGTGATATGTATTGGTGTGGATTTCCTTTAGCCTATGCTATCTGGAGTTGTTAGTTTCATGATTTTCTCAAATCTTTAGATTTATGTCTTACCAATGTTGGGGGAGATTTTAGCCATTGTTTCTCTCAGTACTTTCTGCTTTGCTCTCATTTTCTTTTCCTCCTAGAAATTTGGTGGCATGCATGTCACATCTTTTATGTCATGGATGCCTTAGGCTCTGTCAACTTTTATCTGACTATTTTCTCTCTGTTGTTCAAGTTGGCCAGTTTGTTATTCCATCTTCAAGTTCATTGATTCTCCTCTCTACCCCACAAGCAAAACTCCAGACATATGCACCACTTGTATCTGTATGTTGGCACTAGGGAAGCAAACCCATGCCTACAGGCTTTGCAACCAAATGCCTTTAACAACTGAGCCATCTCCTCAGCCCAACATGGAGCTTTTTATATTGGTATTATATTTTTCATTTCTAAACTTTCTATATGGTCTTTCTATATATTATTTTTACTTTTCAATACTTCTACTTTTTTCCTCTATCTCAAAGATGTTCAAATTTTCTTATCGATGAACTTTTATAATTATTGATTTAAAAATATTTATCATATAATTCATTCTTTCTTTTCAGTCAAGTTAAAATTTCCTAGTTCTTGATGTGACGAGCGATTTCCTACTAAAACTTAAATGTTTTATGGTATGAGGTTCTGGATGTCATTTAAGCCTACTATTTTAGGGATTCACTTTGCCACTATTGCAGCAGGTAAAGGAGGAAGGATTTTGTTCCCTCATTACACTCGGGTGAAGGTAGGAATCCAGGTTCTTCTTTTGATGGCTACTCTGAGTATGTAATCCTTATTACTGTTGCATAGGGTTTCAGACTCCCTTCATGATCGCTATTGATGCTGTGTGGGAGAGGATCCGAAGGACTGGTTACCACCCAGAGGAGATGGAAGCCCCAGCAGCTATATACCACCAGGGTGCCTCAGTACACACCAGTGATGGCAGACTAGGATTATCAATTGGCCTGGCAAACAACAGAGGTAGAAGTGGTTGGGTTATGGATGCGTAGAGGATCAGTGACTTCTGTGGTATTTGGCTAACTCTTGTAAAATAGCTGCTACCTAAGTGTTTTCTATCTTTCTAGGTTGCTCCTTTTCTAGTCCTTTGGACAAAGATCACAGATCTGTGGAGGGACTCTATTGTGTATCTTTATTTGATTTTGCATCTTGTGGGTTTTTTTTTTTTTTGCTTTAGGTCTTAGATATTTTCCTTGTGTACTAGTTTACTTGGGATGCCATAGCAGAAACACCACATCCTGGGTGGCTGAAATGACAAAAATATCTTTCAATAGAGGCTGGCAAAGATGGCTTCTCTTGCAACCTCTCTCCTCTGCTTTCAGATTGCTGTTTTTTTGCTGTGTTCTCACAAAGCTTTTTCTCTGTGGACACACCCTTGCTGTCTCTCTTTTGTGTGGATAGGAGTTCTATAAAATCAGAGATTTACCCTAATACTTCATTTAACCTTAATTACCACTTTAATAGTTCTTTCTCAAAATATAGCCATAATAAGGTTAAATTTAGATGTATGATTTTTAGAGGGACAATTCAGTTCTCCTCTCTCCATCTTCTATGTTTGTTTTATAAATACAATTTCCAGGGTTTTTGTTAGAAACAAAAGAGAAAAGCCTAGTCCATCTTTCTGGAAGTCAACAACCCTCCCTGAGATTTTTTTATGTATGTCTCTTGCTCTCTCTCTCTCTCTCTCTCTCTCTCTCTCTCTCTCTCTCTCTCTCTCTTTCTCTCTGTGTGTGTGTGTGTGTGCGCGCGTGCATGCGCATTCATATAAGTGATGTGGTGTGGTATGTGTGGTTTATGCACATATATGTGCCCATAATGTGCACCTGTGCACTTACAGTAGGGTGCACCCACCTGTGATGGCCAGAGGGGAATGTTGGGTGTCCCACTCCACTCTGCCACCTTCTTTCTTGAACCAGTTACTTACTGATTCTGGAGCTTGCTATCCCCACCACCACTGCCCACAACCTGTGAGCTCTGGCGATTCTCCAGTCTGTGCTACCCATGGGACTAAGATGACAAACATGCATGCCCATGCTCAGCTGTTTGTGTGGGGGTCCAGGTGATCTGACTTCAGTGGTCTTTCAGACCTCCTCAGGCCCTTATATTTGCTTAGTAAGTGCTTTTAACTATTAAGCCATCTTTTCAGCCACCTCTTAAGATTTTTAAAGGAGGTTTTGATAACTCAAATCAAAGCATAAAGATCACCTCTTCTGAGCCATGGACTAGAGAAATATATGAGGTGTGTGATGGAAAATTTACCTCCCAAAAGGAAATGCAATCCTTTGACCTAGGAAAGAATGGCATGGCAATGGAATAGAAGCACTGTGTCACTAAGAAGGGTTCTTGGACCTCTGTATCCCTCAAATATGTTCTGGGGAGCAGGGCCAACAGAGCAAAAAATCTGACTTCTACCTACACTCTAGGAATAGATCAGAGAAGGCAGGTATCCCAGAGAGGACTGTATAAGAGTGGCACTTGTATATATGTTAGAGAACAGCAGAGCTAGTAGGTGTATATCTTTGCTCACCTCAATCAGTCTATAAGCTTCCAACCTTTAACAGTAGCCTTGGGCCTCCCCAAGGCCTCCAGGTCTATGGAATTTCCATACCACTGAAGCTATCAACTGCTTGGAATGGGTGTCAGACAAGCGCCTCTTATTACTTGACTCCTACTTCTCACTATTAAGCAGAGGCTCCTTGAGGAGGATTGATTTACCACATTATAAGAACTCCAATGTGCTCCACGAGGACATCATAAGACAAATGGCTCCTGCCATGAGCCTCTAGCCCTCTACCCCACGTTTCCATTACATTTGTGCCAGAGCTATGGTAGATGAGTTTAGGTGTAGTTCATTTTCTGACTTACACGATAAACTTGTCAGCATCTGACTGATCTGCACTTGCATTTTCAGGGAGTTCATTTTCAGGGCCACTTGGCTCCTCAGCTCCCCAGCTCTGCTGTCCTGTGCCCAGTCCTTGTCTAATGAGCCAGGACCTTGTTTCTCTTGGTTGGCTCTGAACTGCTGGGCCTTGCACCTGCTGGTGAGGCCTCAGCCCCTCCTCAGAAATCCTTCTCTCCTCCTTGGAGCCAGGCTGCTGTCTTTCTTGCTACTGGTCTTATACTGCGCAGTTGGGAAGGAGTGAGCCAAACCTTCACTCTCAGGCCCAGAGCTTGTACCAGGCTTACTCCATCTTCCTGGCTATTTAAGCTAGGATGTTACAGCCTGCCCACCCCACACTGACTTAAGGCCCATTTTCCAGAAACTCTGGTGAAGGTGGAAGTGGTCTGTGCAGCTAGTCACATAAACAAAACCAGGAATTGAATCTTTATACTGTGCTTTATGCAGAGAGTCCACAATCACGGAAGCCAGAATGAAATCTGACTTCCCTGATCTTTTTCCCCTTAGCATTCTTGTGTGTGTGTGTGTGTGTGTGTGTGTGTGTGTGTGTGTGTGTGTGTTCGTGTGTGTGTGCGCAGGTGCACGTGTTGGTTCATACATGCCACAGCATGCATTTGGACATCAGAGGATGACTTCAGTTGTCAGTCCTCACTTTCCATTTTGGCCAAGGCAGGGTATGTGGTTCTCATTGCTGTTCACTGCTACATTCACCAAGCTTCTAAAAGACTCACCTGTCTCTGCCTCCCTCTCCACTTCCCTTCCTGTTTTAGGCATGCCTGGATTACAGAGACCCACCATAGCATCTGGCTTTTACATGGGTTCTGGGAGGTCCAAATCTGACCTCTGGTACTTATGCTTGCTTGGGAAGTACTTTTTTCACTAAGCTGCCACATCAGCCCCCCTCATCCCCCCTTAACATTCGTACAGAGGACCAGAACAAAGGCAAAAAATCAATTCAAAGTTTAATTTCAATCCTCTAGCAGGTGGGTCTTGTCTCTGAGATTCTGCTTTCCCTCATTATCACCACTCTCTGGGTAGCAGGAGGAGGGCTCCCATACACCAAAGTCAGTGGGTCTTTCATTTCTCCTGAGCCAACTTTAGGATGACATCTAGATTTGAGGTTAACTTAGAACAAGGAAATCATGAGCAGTGTGTATGTGCTAAACTGTTTCTACTGTTTAGTGTGGATCCTACAGAAGGAAGCACAAATGAGCTTCTATAAATAGACAGTGCCCCTCTGCTTGTGCCCCAGCAAAGGTTGATACCCAGCCAGGAGGCTCTCAGAACTCACCAAGACATTACCAACAGGGCAAAGACATTCAAGCGGTCCTTTTCTGTCCTGAGGGCCTCTACCCTCCTCGTACTGCCAGGCATCCTTGACAACTCGGACTGCATCAGCCTTGGCCCAGGACCTGTCAGTTGTTTTAGGCTGAAGTACTCATTCCTGAGTCTGACCCTTGTATTCTTCTTCCAACCTGGGATTGGGTTTGCTTGTCTATGATCAAACCTAGCTTATTATCATTTTTATGTATGTGTGTATAATGTGTATGTGCATGTGCTTGTATGCTCATGTGTGAGTGCAGGCAATGAGTGCACATATGGAGGTTAGAAGACAACCTCCAGGTGTTGGTCCTCACCGTCTACCTCATCTGAGGCAAGGCCTTTCATTGCTCACTATTCTGTTTACCAGCTTAGCTGGCCTACAAGCTTCTGGGAAATCCTCCCGTTTCTACCTCCATCATGCCACAGGCATGCCAGGATTACAGAAGTCCACCATAACTTAAGTTTTTTACATAGGTTTTGATGGTCTAGACTCCACACTCATGTACCAATTGCTTTATCCACTGAGCCATCTCCCCAGCCCTCAACCTCCATATTTAGGTGAGAACTTGGAAGTGGCCCATGGTCAGGACATTTAGTTTTTTTTTGTTCCTCACCTGCAAATGAAGCATGATGATAATATTCATCAGTATGCATGCTTAGCTTGATGCCTGGAACAACAAAGGCTGGTTAATAACCTCCTATCATTGTGTTCTCTCAGCCTTACTGGAATCCTGTCCTTTACCCATGAGCTCCACCTAGAAGGCTGGGGTGTGCTTCCAGCCATCCTGACTGTTCCAGCTGCTGTCTCCTCTATACCCTCCTCTCTATCTGAATCAGACCCAGGTCTGGACAAGCACCCCTCCCAATACTCTGAAGCACTGGCGAAAGTGTAAAGGGACCTTTAGCCCTGCACAGTGTGCAAGGCTGAGCCCCGTGGTAGTCTACAGAGAGGCAGGGTGTGAAGAACCTTGTAGTAGAGAGGAATCCCTACTCCATTCCCAGCCTTGCCTCACTCACAACCCCTACACACCTATGGAGCTTGATGCCCAAAAACTGATAGCTTCCTGTTCTCACAAGGAACTGTTGAGCTATTAGTATTCTAGGACTCCCTGAGTTTGGTATGCAAATCCCAGCTCCACCTGGGCCAAACTCAGGAAAGTACCCTGAAGTTCATTACTAAATGTGAACAATTTTCTTTGTCAACTTTAAGTGGAAACCTTTCGCTTGATGAGCCCACAAGCATGGGAGGTGAATTATCCCAGAGTCCCTTTGTGGAATCTGCATGTGCTACACAGTAGCAGCTTCCTGGGCTTAGGATAGGGACAGGGTCACACACTGTGAACAGGAGGCAGTGGGAACAGGGAAAGGTGGCACAGCTCTGGGCTCAGGAACTGGCTAAAGCCAGCTTGGAGGACCAGAGTTGATCGTCCATGACTCTGTGGAGCAGGTTGCAGATGTAGTGTGCTCTGGGTGTCCAGGAACTGCTAGAGCTTAGGGAAGGTTTATCAGCAGGGCTGTGATTGTCAGAGTTGAAGACGGCTGTAGCCCAGGAATAGTCTTTAGAATGGGGAGGAGAGGGACTGTGTATAGGCATTCAGATAGTGGCAGGAGGTAGCCTGTGAGGTCTGTGCTAGCTCTGGGGGAGCAGAGAGGTGAGCCACAGAGCCCTGGATGTGGCTTAGGTGTTTCGTTTCTCTCTCATGGGCAGTCAGAGCTATTGAAAGTCAATGAGGGTAATCTGGTTGCTGCACCATGTTCAAGTTGTTTAAGAAAAAAGGCACCCTCCCTCATGACACAATCTAGCTCTCACTTACCTTCAGAGGCATGACCTGAAGGCTGACAGAGGCAGGAAAGACAAGAACTATACAGAAGGCCCTGAATCACCCTGGGCCCATAGGGATTAAGAGGGGGCAGGCTGGCTTTCCAGAGCCGGAGGCATGCTGTGAGATACACTCATTTCCTCCAAGTTAAAATAGGAGAAAAAGAATAGGAGATCCACAGACATCTCTCATGAACCTGAAGACACAGGTGGCCATGTACCCAGCAGATACTGAGAAGACCTAGGAAGGAATTTGGGATTAACCCACCACACCCTCTACATACCAAAGGAAGGAAAAATGGAGGTGAGAGGAGCAGCAGTTGTCTTGGGTTCCAAGCAGCTGGGTGGAAGAGGTGGGACAGGAGCTAGGAGCACATGCTATTTCTCTTTAAGGAGGTTTCTTAGAAGCCATCATGGAGCAGGCTCGTAGCTTTCCTGCCTCTAGACCATATTTGCAGAATTTAGCTCTGGCTCCACCCTAGTTGTTAGGATGGCTAACAAGTGAGCTTTAACTGGTGGTCTGTGCGCCAAGCTAAAGCCCAGGGTCCTGTGAGGAGAAAAGCTGTGCATGTAGCTAGCAATCTGGGTCACAATGTACAGTGGTGTCTAATACCATGCTCCTATCTTCACATGCAGGGGGCATTCTGCCCCTGACCAGGGAGATCCTGGCATCTTATCCTGTCACTACATCCAGCTCCAAGCTCAGAATCTCCTTTGCATCTTGGAGCAGCTCCTTGGAATTTTGGACCAAAAACATTACTTTGGTTTATGGTCAGTTTTTAAAATTTTAGTGAACTTTAAAGCTAAAAATAGGTTATCTACACCCACAATCATGGGATAAATACAGACTGTGACCAAGACAAAAAAATAACAACCACAATGGCAGGTGCCCATGAATGGGTCCTGCCAGGAGTGTTTGTCAGTTTCCCTGTACTTGGTGAGGGAAGCCCACCAGTGAGCCCACCCAGCTGGCTCAGTTCTACATGTTAGGAAGAACCACACATCCATTGTCCCTTCAGGAAGTCAGACCCTCTAGACCTGACACTCCCTTCTGAGTCATCCTTGTCTGTATGCCTCTAGTGCCATAGGAGGGAGGATCCTCCAGGAAGTACAGGGCTTTCCCCCTCCTAGTATGAACTCCAGGAGACTGGGTATATGTGAGAAGCAAGCTTAGGCCAGGTTTGGGCTCCACGGTTTACTTGCCTGATAAGTGAATGCGGTATGCCTGAAACAATCCCAACCCAGTTCATCCAGCTATGCGGTCATGGGCAGCCTGGTTCTTCTATCCACAACTCAGACTCTGAACCAACATCTGGGGTAATGGAGGACAAACAATCTCCTCTTTCATGTGAAATTGCCTGGTTTTAATTTTTCAGCAACAAACGCTGGAAAGTCATAGCTGATAACAAATATACACAGTTATGGCTCAGGGGTGTCAGGTGAGGGTGTTATTGAGCAAGGTAGTGGGAGCCTGGCCTCTGGCATGGCTGGACTGAGGGTCCAAATGTCCCCTTCATCCTGGCAGACAGGATAAGTGGCAGAACTAATTGGCCACAGCTGGAGGGCAGGACTCTCCTGCAGGGGACCTGGGATAGAGTGGACAGCTCAGATGACTTTCCTGGTCCCCTCAGGGCAGGCAAGCTGCCTGCAGTGCATGGGACTCTACAGGTGCCCCAGGGCCTTAGGCCATGCTTGCCTGTCTTGCAGATTCCACCAACCGGGACTCACTGGACATGATTGAGCGCTGCATCTGCCTGGTGTGCCTGGATGCCCCAGGCACTGGGGAGCTTAGTGACACCCACAGAGCACTCCAGCTCCTCCATGGTGGAGGCTGCAGCAAGAATGGGGCAAACCGCTGGTACGACAAGTCCTTGCAGGTAAGCACCCCAAGCTGGCTGCATATGACTCCTTTCCTCCATCACCCAGGATGTGCTGTTGGTGACATCCCTGGACTGGCCAGCGCTCTTCTCTAGAGCAGGCGGCAGAAGCCAACTCAAAGTTCCTAACTGTCCTGCAGCTGTGCAGGACACAGAGTTACCTGGGAACATTCCGCATACACTAGGGGAGGGCAGGAGCACCACAGGTCCATCCAGCAAATGCTCAACACATTCAGCCCGATTCAGACCTGGACCCGAGACACTAGTGTTTCTGAATGCCCATCAACCACCCTGGCCAGTTCAACACACTTCCCATAATCAACAAGAAGCAGAACAGCCCAGCTGGACCTCACTGAGAAGCAGGACCCCAGAAGATAAGTCCTGAGATAAATCGAATAATTCATAATTTTACATTACATGGCCTCAGCCTAGAAACATGACAGTCTCTTATGCTGGCCTAGAGAAAAATAACCACACAAAGTAAGGTTGAGGTGGACCATTCATTCCTGACCTCCATCCTTTCTTCTCCCAACATTTGATCTTGTTTATTCTCAGCACTTCCACCACCCTGTCCGAATGACCACACAAAGGTTCAAGCAAACTACCTGTCTGCTTCGGGTGGCATAGCACACTTCTGTGAGCGTGTCCCGGCAGCATCTCATTTTCCCTTCTCCATCCCTGCATTCAGCCGGTTATCCTTTTTATCGGTTTGCATATTGATTCTGTAATTTCTGATGAGTTCTCCTGCTGCTGTGCTGGCTGTTTAGCCTCTGCAGTGGTGCTAATGGCTTTTAATCTTTCACAGAGCAGCTGTGGAAATGAAACCATATAATGAATGTACAGCACACAGAAGGAACATAGTAAGCCTTGGGAGCATTTTCTTTTTAAGACTCATTTTCTTATTTTATTTGAATGATAGGGGCAGAAAGATTCTAATGTGGAAGTAGGCTTAAGCCTTCTTCCTGTCTATTCTGGCCTACGCATCCATCTTGTAGACAGGGAAGGTAATAAGTAATTCAGGGATGCTGAAGAGGCTCCACGGACCTGAATTCCAGAGGATGGAGAGTGGGTCTCAATATAGAAATGGCTGGGAGAGAGAAAGAGAAGAGCCAGCAGGGGGTGCATTTTTTAGAGACACTGTGAGAAGTGTCTTGGTTGGGTGGATGGTTGGTTGACTAACATTAAGATTCTAGCATCCAGCTAGAGAAATGGCTCTCTCAGATAAATAAAATTAATTAATTAGATTTAAAAACCGATTCCAGGATCCGATGCAGATAGCATAGAAGAGGCAGCTCAAATTTTGTGTACTATGGTTCCCAGAAGGGATTCAGTAAAGACCTAATAGCTGTCCATTTGTTTGCTCGTTTGATCATTTACCAAAGACAGACTGGCTCTCCTGAGTGCGAGGATCTGCCAGCAGCCCAACTCATGGGTGTCGCTCTAAGAGCCAGTATTTGTCCTCCTCATCATTTCCTCTTTTGTGCCCTGAGCATGTTCCTTTCCCAAGTCAGCTCAACACAGTCTTTGTAAAAGTGTCTATGGCTCCTTCCCAGACTTTCTCTAAATCCTCACCTCAATCCTATGAACTGCTTTAGTGGCCTGGTTTAAATGAGAACAACCTCAATTCAGGGATTCAAAAGGGTGTCAGGATGGCAGTGTGGTCTAAGGTGCCAGACTCAAGGTATTCAATAGGTCTAATTCAAGTTTTCCCAGCCACCCAACATGACATCAGAACTGGGATCTGACAGCAACTGAGCACCTCCATACACCTTTCCCCCTAAGGGACCTGCTATTTCTCTCTAGGAATCTGCTTACCATCCAAATCGATTGGTATGTTTCATTCACTTGCTTAGTATAATTACCCAGCATCTGCTCTGGAGTGGACACTTGGTTTGGATGCTGGGAATAAAATGGCCAAGACAGTGCCAGCCTATCAGGCAGTCATGGTGCCTACTGTGTTTGCAGTAAGGCAAACTGTTTTGAGAGCTTGGTTTGGGCTCCCTCTGAACCCTTGGACTGTTTCAGCAGGAAACCTGAACTGTTCATTGCCTGGAACCCTGTTGGTGGTTAGAGCTCCTGGAGACTTTTACATTGTCAAGTTGTGGCAGCCACTGCAGCATTCAGGAAATAATAAGTCTGGGTGTCCTTGGAGGAGAGGTTCCCCTGAGAGGGCAGGGGGTCCCCAACCTAGGCCCAAGGCCTAGGTTGAAATGCTTACTCTGGGCTTGGCTCACCAGCCTCTTCCCCATTGCAGTTCGTGGTGGGCCTTGATGGCACCTGTGGTGTGGTGTGTGAGCACTCTCCCTTCGATGGCATCATCCTGGTACAGTGCACGGAGCACCTGCTCAAGCACATGTGAGTCTGGCGCAGAGCTGAGGAAGACCATAGAAGGCCAGGCTATAAAGAATGGCTATGGCGGTGGGGAATATCAGTTTGGAAAGAATAGGATTTGGGGGAAAAAAGCTTCCATACAGCCAAATGAGCTTTATGGGTCATAGAGAGAAGGAACACAGTGGGCAAGAGACTTACGGCAGTTAGGAAAAGGTGGAGCAGAGAATGCTTGGGAGCATCCATTTTGATTCAGGGGGAGCCCAGATCAATCCTGTTATTTGTTCCTGAGTCAGCAATGGGTGGCTGATGGCCCAGCACAAAGGGACACCTCCCTCCTGTCCTGGCTCCTCCCCAGCCCACACTGGCAAGGCTAAAGGTTTGCTTCTCTGTCCCTTAAGCACACTGCATTCCTTCCAGCTTTCACAGCTTAGTTCATTCCTTTCTAGTATCTTCTTGCATGTAGGTCCCCAACCTCTTCCACAAAAGTATTTGGAGTCACTGAAACCCTTGGAGACAGAATGACCCAACTTGCTGCTACATTTCTCTCCAAGTCTTATTATAAGTATTGGTGGAATGTGGCTTAAGAGCATGACAAATGAAAATGTATCGTGCACTTTAGGTCAGGTGGAAGTGGATAGGATCCAGGTTCTGCCACTTAGTGATTTTGGTGGCCTTTCTGAACCTCAGTGGTTCAGGGTGCACCTCAGAGCCCCTGCAATTCCAGGGCTGTAACACCAGCAGCCAGGGTGATTGCTCAGAGGGAAAGCAATGCTACCCACAGCCCCCTAGGTTGCAGGGCCTCAGCAGGGCTTCCCTTTGTGTCCCCAGGATGAAGAGCAACAAGAAGCTGGTCCGAGCTGACTCGGTCAGCGAGCTCCCCACCCCCAGGAGACTGAGGTGGAAATGCTCCCCGGAAATCCAAGGCCACCTAGCTTCTTCTGCAGAAAAACTTCAAAGGTGAGTGGAAGCTCATGGTTTCATCAGGACTTATCAACAACCCCCGCAGCCCCGCCCCAGCCTCAGCTGCTAAGACACGCTGGAAGTTTCTGAAGAATTCTGTGGCTTCTCTCTGAGCCCCACCCACCCTCACTTCTCATGGAAATGTAGTCAAACTAAAGAGGAGTCATAGCTCTCAGGAAATAACCTTGCTGAAGTATCTATCATTTCCATAAAATGCAAACATGGGGCTATTTTTTTCTACAGGTTTCACCTGACTGAGCAGAGTCAAGGCTGGGAAATCACCCCAGCTCTCAGGGAGTAATAAACAACTGCTTTGAATAGGTCATTTGAATCCAAGCTATTTCAATGTGCTTGAATTGACACCACAACTGTAAGGGACCTTTTCCCCAGGGGAGGTTTAGGCTGTAACTGACTCAGGCTGGAGGCCCAGGAGAGCCAAAAGCTCTTCCAGGGGCAAGGACAGCAGCGATGTGTGCAGTGAGAATCACAGGACTGTCCATACCTGCACTCATTCACTTACTCACCAACACATCAGTGCTAGTGTAAACCAGGCCTGTGCGGAGGTTCTGGGAACATGGAAATGAATGTGCCATGCTGCCTGTCCTCTGTGCTTTTATGGAAGGAGGAGACCCAAGACCAAACCATGTGTGAAGGAAGATGTGCCAAAACCAGAGAGAGGCATCAGAGATGAAGCTCCAGAGAGAGGTGGGGCAAAGCTGCCTTGACAGTGAGGAAGGGCTTGCAGGGTAGATGGAACAGAGATAGCAAGGTCCTTTGTGTAAACCTCTGCAAGTTCATAAAGATCTAGGCTGAGCTGGAGACCAGAATGAGAGGATGGCACAAAGGGAAGTGGGGGCCGGGCTGTGAAGAGGAGCCTCTCCTTGCCCTGCCTGTGGTGAGGAGTCCCCTGGAGGATTTTGTGCATAGGTTGAGAAGCAAGTGGGGAGACTGTCTAGCTTTAACTGAGTGCGGAGGGGTCTCAGGCTTTTTTTGAAAAGTATTTTTATTGGAATATAATTATATATATTAACAAAACAGTATCATAAGTTATTAGATAAAAACCATTAAAACAAGGATGACATACCCTTTTATGCATTAGATATCCCCTCCCCATGGCTCTTACATTCTTTTCACCGCCTCTTCCTCAAATTTCCCTGAGTCATGCTGGGTGAGTTTAAAATTTGCACAATTACCAGGGTTTTAAATGTAATGGGTTCCAGAGTAAGTGGACTGCCAGAGGAGGGATCCAGAGAGAGAGGTCCAGCAAGTCCTAGGGAGGGAAGGCTCCGAGCCAGCCCCATGTGTTCCAAAGTCGCCCAACTTTTATGACCCAGGGATAAGGAGGAAACTAGTGGAGACTCACAAGGAACCATGGGGTCCTGAGCAGCCATGGAGGGCATGGAGTCTAGGTGAGAAAAGCCTGAGAGGAGGTTCCCAATGGCCTTGGCAATAACACAGTCTGCCCAGTGAATCTGTCAGAAGTCTTCTTAGGTCACTAATACCTGACTGACTTCTAGGAGCTGAACTCAGTGAAGTAGGAGTGATTCAAAAAGGGACAGGCAAGGGCATCAAGTCCCAGAGTGGTGTGAGTGAGGCAGCTTGGCCTCAGGGCTTTGTGCTTACACCTGGCTGGAGGCAGATGCCATGCACCTTGCTGGCATTGCTCCAGTGACAGTCAGCCCAGGTCCTAGATTCATTTACGAAGGAGGAGTCTGGTCAATATGATGGAGGCACAGGGGTTTCCATGTAGGAACAGGAAAGTTTCCAGTTACTCTGATAATGACAAAGCATAGGTTGAGAAGCCAGTGGGAGTAGCACTGGTGGGAAGGACAGGATGTAGCCTGGCTGTCCAGGCATGGAGATAACCACTCAGTTGGAAGGCATGCCATGCCACAGTTGCTGGATGAAATGGGTTTTCAGCCATTGGTAAAGATGAGCAAAGCCCCAGCCTTGCTGAGACAACCATGGCAAGCAGCCAGGCTCCAGGCCCTTCTCCCATCCCACACTGCAGGAGAAATCTGGGTGATGGCTAACTGAGAAATGAGCTGTTAGGCCAGCTGAGAGTCCATAGGGACACAGAACTCCTGTTTCTAGACAAGTCATATCAACAGCCTCATTCAGGCCTGCTTTTCGGGCTGCCAGCTGGTTGGATTCTACGTGTGGGCGGGGATCATCCTGCCTATGCAAATGTCTCTCATTCTCTGGCTTCTCCTCACTGCTGCACCAGGCCCAGCTCCCTCAGAAGGGCCTGGGCCTCACAAAGCTCACCTGCTCAGAGGATCTGCTTCCAAATGCTTCTTCCCACTTGCACAGGTGAAGACACATCTTTGACATCCCAGGGCATTCTTGGAGGACAGACACTGTGTTCTCACCTTCTGGATCAATGGGACAGGTATCAGGTTCAAAGAACAGGGGTGAGCTCAGTGGTATGTGTATTCTGTTTTCTTTTTCTTCTACAGAATAGTAAAAAATCTGGATTTCATTGTTTATAAGTTTGATAACTATGGGAAAACGTTCATTAAGAAGCAGAAATGCAGCCCTGATGCCTTCATCCAGGTGGCCCTCCAGCTGGCCTTCTACCGGTGAGCAAAGGCGAGATGAGCCTGTGCCCCTGTGGGGTAGAGAACACTCTAAAGGGAGGCCTAGCTTTCTGGGAATACAGAGGGCTATAGGATGACAGAAGTAAGCTGCATGGAGGTGGTGCACCTGAACTGGGTTTCAAATAGGAATCAAACCCCAGAAGATAAGAGATGTCTCAGTCAGGGAACTGCCTAAGCTGTGGCCCAAGGGTCTGGGGCTCAAAGAGGCTGCAGGGCAGGGGTAAGAAGAACAAGGTAGGTGAGGAAGACTAAGAGGTTGTGAATGTTTTTCTCCACCTGCTTTTCTCCACCCATCTGAGCCCTTGTTGTGCACCCCTCTCCTTCCTCATCTTCCCATCATTGGTGGAGGCAGTTCCCCTCACCCCAGTTGGTCTGATCAAATATTTGAAACTCATTCTTGACTCATTCCATTCTCCCACCCATATACCCCAAGTCAGTTATCCAAACATCTCTCCATTCCAGCTTCTCCCCCTCCAACCCCTCCTAAACCACTGTCGTCTCTGGCTGGGCTGACTACAGCTCAGGCCATAGGGCTCTGTTTCTCATTGTGCCTCTTAGAAGTCTGTCTTCCTGACAAGTGAACTTTGAAGTGCCCAAACCAGCTCTATCATTTCACCACCTGGAACACAGGGGCCTTCCTAGATGCTAGGAACTCTTCTGTGAGCATGCTGACCTCCTGATCTTTGCCTTGACTGTGCCTCTACCTTCAGCCCACATGTCACCCATTGGAGGTCCGTCTAGAGACACTCCTTTACCTACAGTTGCCACCTCAGGCTCCCTTGTCACCCAATATGGGGCAGGGGAGCAAGATGCAGAACCACAGCCTGCTGGATGACTCCAAGCTGTCACTGCCCCTCTCTGAACTCTGTCTTTCTCCCCCACCCTCAACTCCAAAAATATTACTAGTTGGCGGGAAGAACAAGGTGGAAGGATGTATACTGGGCAGGGGTGCAAGCCTTGGGGTCCCAGCATATTCTCTGCTGGAATGACCAGGATGCCAGAACAATCCATAGAAACATGGGATGCACCTTCTCCCATGGGTCATATGAGTGGCTACACAGGCATATATTGTAAAGACAGGAGAGATCAAAGATTCCCTGGGCTTGGCAGCCCTGAAAAGGTGGGCCTGGGCAGCCATCACACTTAGCACCACTGAGACCCCTCCCTGACTTGGTCAGGAGTCATTGTTGAATCAGTTTAAATAAAGCAGGCTTCACTCTAGGGTGAACATGATGAATTGTACAATTATTCCACTCTGGACTATTAATCAACATTCATTGGATGTCACAGAAAATTCCAGGGTTCCCAGTTTAAAAAAGTAACCAATCACCTCTTCATCTTATATCCATGCAGTAGCCCCAGTATATAAAAACACACATGAGTCTTTGTATCAATGCCCCCCACCCCCACATTCATCTTTGGGAATTCTCAAGGATTCTATTCACATTAAAATGAATTACTATTCCAAGTCAAGTCAGGACTGTAAAAATAATGCCTACTGAGGCTATTTTTCTTTCAGCATTTATGATTCCCTGAGAATAAATGTCTGCTTGCCACTGATCCTTTACCTCATTCAGGCTTCACCAGAGACTGGTGCCCACCTATGAGAGTGCATCCATTCGCCGGTTCCGGGAGGGCCGTGTGGACAACATCAGATCAGCCACTCCAGCAGCTCTGGCTTTTGTGCAAGCCATGACTGACCCCAAGGCTGCCAGACTGGTAAGTCCTGCTCTGCCCTTAGGATCCAGAAGGAGACCTGGGAGGACACTTCCTGTCCACTTTTGGCTTCATGACCCTTGATTCTTGGACTGCATTTGCACGTGAGCAGCAGCTCAAAGCCCTGTCTGCTAACTCTCTGCTCTGTCCACAGGCTTCTGAGAAGCTGCAGCTCCTCCAGGCTGCCATCCAAGCCCAGACCGAGTACACCATCATGGTGAGTGATGGATGGCACCTCCACAGCACCCCCCAACTGCCCAGGGACTCAGCAAGCCCACCTCCCTCTCACACTTTATTTTCATTTGGTTTTATTTTACTATTTTAAATTTTATTTTTTAAATTTATTTTTGTGGTCGTGGGATTGAACCTTGGGCCTTGCACATGCTAGACAAGTGCTACAGCAGCAAGCTACATTTCTATATTTCGAGACAGGGTTGGCTTTGAGTTTGTGATCCTCTGGCTTCAGTTTCTCAAATGGCTAAGATGGCAGGGCTGTGCCACCAAGCCTGGTCTCTTTTTCTGCTTAGAACATACATAGCATACCATTCTTGCTTTTCTCGAAGATTTCACAAGAGTACAATGAAATCCTTTAAAGTGACCATGGCAGTAATAATGGTACACAGTAAGTGTAAACTTTAATGTGCACCACGAAGTCAAATGTGGGGGCCAAGCCTGACAAAGGGCAGTGGCTTGGCTCCTGGCACACTGAGGCGGAGTCAGTCTTTATTCTTTCCTGGGCTGATTTTGTCTCTTGTGTTCTGTGGATTCGTTTATGCTACCTATGAATAGAAGGACTCTGCTGAAAACTAATAATGAAATCAAAATTGTAAGGGAAATGTTCCTCTAGTTTGAAGGAGTGTTTTATTTTCAGGTATTGCAAAGTCAGTACTTACATACAAACAACCATTTCTACCATGATGAGCCACCTTGCCCTGGGCCTAAAAGCAATGAGTCTCACTGCCCTTGAACTGAAGCCTCTGAAGCTATGGGACAAAATGAATCCTTTCTCTCCCTATGTTGGTTAGCTATCTTGGGAATTTTGCTACAGTAATGGAAAGCTGACGAATGCTACCCTTTTGAAGACACAGGATATCTCAGGCTGGCCGTGAACTTGTGGCGACCTCCTGCCTCACGCTCTGACGTGCTGGGAGAACAGGGAGTATAGACTCCCATGCTTGTCTAACACAGTGCTCAAAGAGACAAACACAGCCATTAATTAATTAGTGTCTATTTAGAGGAAAGTCTACACTGATTAGCTCTAGAACCCCAATAATACTTCCTTTCAGTATATGGAGGAAAGTTTGGTCATTTTTAATAGATTATATGATCCTTTATAAATCATCAATCATATTCGAGTGATTTTCTATTAATATATTGATCACTAGTGCAAGCAGAGGCTTTTTCACTACAGAGAATGGGGAAGAAGGTAACAGCCAAGTGTAGAACTGGAAAGTACAACAGATGGCAACCAGCTTAGGGAAGGGCCCAAGAAGCTGGAGGCCAGGGAACCATACTGCAGCAATTCCGAGCGAGGAGGGCTCGGGCACTGAAGGACTACCAAAATCACAGGGAGGAGAGTATGCAGCTAAAAGGAAGAATCTTGATGTATTAATCTGTTTGGGCTGCTATAACAGAATACTTCAGACTAAGCAATTTATAAAGAACAGAGATTTATTTCTCACAGTTCTGGAAACTGAGAGGCTACGATCATAGGAGCAGCATTTGAGATTACTAGCCTCTGTTTCCAAGATCAATTTTGTTCCTCCATCTAGCAGTGTGTTGTGCTCCTATGGCAGAGGGTGGAACAGCGCCTGGAGAGATGGCTCCATGGTTAAATGTGCTTGCTTGCAAACCCTGACATCCCTGGTTCAATTCCCCAGTATCCACATAAAGCCAGATGCACAAAGTGGTGCCTGCAACCTGGAGTTCATTTGCAGTGGCAAGAGGCCCTGGAACACCCATATTAACTCTCTCTGTGTCTGCCTCTTTCTCTTTGTCTCTATTTCTCTCTCAAAAAATAAGTAAAAATATTTTGAAAAAGAAGATGGAGCTGGGCATGGTGGTAAATTTCAAGATGTGAATTTTATAAATTTATTAGTCAATAAATAATAGAGAACTCCAAAGATATTTTTAAGAAATAAAGATAACTCAGGAAAATATAATAGAAAATTTCAATGGAAGTATAGACAGAAATAATGTACACATTGCTACTCATGGCTTTAATGTAAACTGCTGTCCACTCAGCCCCTTCGGCTACACTTGGTTGATAGATGGTGAGAGCAGAGGTGAACCAGCTGCTGTACCAAGCAGCTGCTTCTGTGGCCCACAAACCAGAGGTCACCAGAGAAGTGAAGGGCATCTACTGCAGGGGTGGGCTTCTCCCTGTCCCAACAGGGCACATCTAAAGCAAGCTGTGGCCCTCGGCCACATCCTCAGCACCACTGTACACAAATTAATTACAAATAAAGTGAGTTGAGGTTTTGTAACTTGTCTTTTCAGACTATAATTAGGTTTGTTCACAGAGACTGGGGCCTCTGCGTCATCTTTATGCATTTGTTCTCAACTGAAAAAGAACAGCTGTCAAATCCGGAAACGTGCCTTGTAAACCCAAGCAAGGTTCACTGGCAAGAGGGTTTCCCTCCTGTGCAAGGCTGTAATGGCCATCTTATATAACAGAAGTCTTGAGAGTTACAGTTTCTCTAATAGGGACCCAAAGGTTGTAACTTCAGACTAAGAATGGCCCCCCAAGTCTCCACTCCCTCCACCACACACTAAATCTCCCAAATAAACACATAATAAAAAGCAGTGGAAAGCAACGTGGGTGATGTGCGCCCAGAGCCAAGTGGGAGAGACACAGAATGTGTCCTGGCTCTGTCCCTGACTTCCTCCCACACTGCCACGCCAGGGCCCTCTCTCTATGATGCTATCAAGTAGTTCTTCCACCTTCATCTTCATAGGTTCCATTGATGGAACCTATGATGATGTCTGTTCCTAACCCAATGAATCTAGTGTATGTGAACTGATCCTGAGCCCACAATGTGGCCAAGACTAGAGAACAAACCCCGCCCCTGGCATCCTGCTGGAAGGTGAAGTTAGTTGTGGTGAAAGTCTGTCCATGACAACATTGACACCCTTCCCCATGTTGGGACAAGTCCTAACAGTCCCTGGACCCAGCACACCATCAGCCTTCTTCCCACATTCCTGGTTGGAACAAGTTGGGACTGGGATGGTGAGACCCACCTGTCTTGCCATTAGAGAACCATGTGGGTTGGGGGTGTGTAGAAGATGCTGGGACTCACTGACCTTTCGTTCAGATGTTCTCAAGGTAGATCCTACTCTTCTCTGGACACATTGCATGTAGTCATGTGCACGAGTCCAGGAGCAGAAGCTGTTTGCTAAAGAGGTGAATCCTAAGTGGCCACTCACACATGCTGTCTAGTGAGAGCAGCGTGAACAGGGGCTGTGACTGTTGGAGTCACCTTGTCCTGGAGAATAGAGAGGAGGGATGAAGAGATGCAGAGATATCAAGGTCTCATCGCCTGCTCCTTGTCCCTGACTCCCAGGCCATAACAGGAATGGCCATCGACAACCACCTGCTAGCCCTGCGGGAACTGGCCCGGGACCTGTGCAAGGAACCTCCTGAGATGTTCACCGATGAAACCTACTTGATGAGCAACCGCTTTGTCCTCTCCACCAGCCAGGTACGTCCCCTGTGTATGTATGTAGCCGTGGTCCAAGAGAGCCCATAGTACAACCTGGGAGCTTCCAAAGAGCTCCATGAGGGGCTTGGACAACGGTCCTAGGTTTGATTCCCCAACACCCATATGAACAGCTGAGCATGGCCACGGACACCTCTAACCCTAGTCTCTGCCTTTCTCCCAGTGCTGGGGCTATTAAGAGCATGCCACCATGCCCAGCTTTTTTGGGGGGTGGGGTGGGTGCTAGGAATCCAAACCTAGGTCCTCGTGTTTGCTCACCAAGCACTTGACTGACTGTACCAGCTCTCTAACCCCCTTCCTCCCCTTTTGAAAACAAGCGTATCTTTTTTAATTGATGCAAAGTAATTGTACATACTTGTGGGTACCTTGTGATAAGGAAATATCTTTATGCAAGGGTCAGATCAGCATAATCGGCATATCTATCACCTCAGCCATTTCTCATCTGTGTTGGGAACAATCACAACCCTCTCTATTAGCTATTTTGAAATACTCCAGTCACTGTTGTCAACCATAGCTTTCCAACTGTGCCTTCGAACACTGACGTGACTTTCTATCCCCATCAACTAGCTTCTCTCCACCCTGTCCCCCAACTGTGTTTCTTAAGAGCTGTCATTTTGACAGGCTGATCTAAATGCTCAGGACACTGATGGTTTCCTGTCTTAAAAAGAGAGTGATCACAGACTTCCAAAGCCAAGGTGGACAGGCTGGGAACACACACATCCCCATTACACAGTACTACCTTGTAATCCAATGCCTGCAGGGTCATTGTGGGAACTGTAGGCTCTGCAGCTCGACAGACCTGGTTGGGGACTATTATGGCTTGGCCCAACCATTTTGACATTATGACAGAAGATAAACTGTCAGCCCAACCTCTCCTAGCTGTAGGTGGGCCGGTGGTGTCATAGGACTTCTGGCACAAAGGCAGGATGGAATCCACTAGTGGGAGCTGCAATGAGGAAGGAAATACCCTCCACGTCAGCTTACTAGAACTCCATTGCATCTGTGAACGGCTGGACAGGGGCAATAAAAGGGGCTGATAAAGCTGCGTTTGAGGATAAAAGTCCACTCAGTAGTTTAATTTTGTCATTACAGCGGTGAGCTTGCAGACGTGAATAAACGAGAACAGAACACAACATAAATTCTTCAGGAAACCATCCAAGGCAAAAAGTGCTCTGGAATGGCTTTATGGCCTCCGGCTATTGCACGGCAAATTTATCTGACAATGCAGCGACTCTATTAGCAAGACTAATGTTCTTGTTCTGCCCCATTAAAATGACCACTGTTACTTCAGAAGGTCCTAGAACACAGAATCAGAAACCTGTGGGTTTAAAACAAACCCCTTCCATGGCCTAACAATCCTTCCTGTTTATCCCCAAGAACCAACTAATGAAAGGAATTTGAGATGTGGGTTTGAAAGTAAATAGCATTTATGATTGGAACACTCTCAGAAACACATTTTTTTGTTTGTTTGTTTGGGATCTGGATCACAAAATCTAAGCTCTCTGAGTTCAAAACATCTTAGGTGCATTAGGTGGGAATCTTCTGGTGCTGGGTAACTATGCATGCCAGCCTTGGGGAGAAAATCCGGCCAGTACTGACAGTAATTAAGGATCTGGGGAAAAATCAACAGAGAAGATGGGCCAGATTTCCTGCGGTGCATAAATTACTCCCTGTGGGAAGCCATCTAACAGTTGGGTGCCACCAGGGTGCCGTTTAGTAAATTATCCTGATTGCCATAGTGCTTCAAATGGCCCCCAGATGAAGAAAAGGCTCAGGCCAAGCTCCAGCACCAGGTCACCCTGGGAACTTCCAACTCCACAAGCAGCAGGACAAGGCCCCTTTCCTTCCAGAACCTTCACTTCAATGCCCTTGTTTTTAATGACTCTGGTCATGTCCATTCATGATGAAGCAATCAGTTGATTTGGTTCATTCAGTCAAACTCCCAGGGTGGAAAATAGACAGGAAAGAAAATACCCAGAGGGGCCTCGGAAGGTTAGAACACCCTACATTCCCACAGGTTCACGGGTCTCATTTCAGAACAAGCCACCTCTGACCTGTTCTCCCCTCCAGGTGCCCACAACCATGGAGATGTTTTGCTGCTATGGTCCTGTGGTCCCCAATGGGTATGGCGCCTGCTACAACCCCCAGCCCGAGACCATCCTCTTCTGCATCTCCAGCTTCCATAGCTGCAAGGAGACCTCTTCCTCTGCATTTGCGGATGCTGTGGCAGCCAGCCTTGTGGACATGAAAGACCTCTGTACTGCACCACAGCCTACTGTGGGCATGCCACTGACAGAGGAAAAAGCCAGAGGCCCAACCAGGGCTTCTAATCTTGACTCCTGCCACTAGGTGTCAGCTCTGAAGCCCACCCTGCTCCCATCCCCCCCACCAGCTTTCTGTCACTCCCCTGTCCTGGGGGCCCAGCCCACCCACCTGCTGGGCACAGAGACATCACACACAAAGTTCCTCTCAAGGTGTCCTCTGGACTTTTCAAGTCCAGTTCTGAGGCATCCTGGTTGAGCTGGGGATCCCCAGCTAGGACTTCCCTCTGGGTCCTCATAGGCTCACCATTCACTTCTCCTTCCCAGCAGCACCAGTGGGCACAAGTGATGTTTCTGCCCCATGAAGTCACCCCATTACAAGTTATGTGCCCAAATAAGTCATGAAGGCAGAGGCTAGCTCCAAGTCATTATCTATTTTCTTTCAGGAAGGAACAGGGACTTTGTTTTCAAATTTAAACATCTGATACTGGCATTTCTAGCAACTTAACTGAGCTGCGTTGTCCTGCCAGCACTCATGGCCCCTCCATATACTCATGTACTTGTGAGGTCCAAGTTCATTTAAATTACAGTGATCTTCGCTCCCAAATGCATTTCTCAGCTCACCTCCCAAAGGAGACTTCCTTGAGTTAAGACAATCACATCTAGCTATTCAGAAACAAGATAATAAGAAAAAAAATCTTCATTTGACAGAGGAAGGAACTGAGTTCTTGGGCAAGGCTGTGAGGTAGGGACCTCTCATAGTAGGTGGGCAGTGGTATCCCTCTTTGGGATGACGCTGTCTAGCAGGCATTATTTGTATGACTTTCATTTTAAACTATTCACACTGATCTTAGAGAACCAAGCTCATACCCGCCATTCTCTGAGCATCAGAAAAGGGAATACACTGTGTTTATCAGATATCAAATTGTGCACTTATGAGGGCTTCGAGATCCTTCACTGGAGGGAATGCCTCCTCCCTTAGGGAGGGACTGGAAGCTGGTCTTCCCCCTCCAAAAGCAGATAAGTGCACTGTCTTTATGCAAAGGCAACACTGAGCCATGGCCATGGGCTTCTCTGTGGGGACCCTAGGAGAGGAGACTGTTCCATGTGGCCTCAAAGAGATGGAAAATAAGACCATTGTTTGAAACAGTGATGTATAGTAAGTATGGCCACCTTACAATACTGCTAAATTGCCAAAATACATGAAGTTAATATTTAAGTTATATTTTTATAAAATAGTTCTAGATTTATGGCAATATGTACATTTTAATTTATAGTTCTGTGCTTTAAAGAAATATATGTGTGATTAAAGTACTGTATATGGAAAACATTCTATTCAAGATACTTAAGAACTCTAAGTGTGTCTTCAATAAAATGTAATGCCAGGAAAGATGCTGTTGGCCATTGTTCCTGCTGGCAAGTACTATACAACATAATGTTGTAAATTCTCTGAACTGGGTCAACAATTCATCAGCCTATATCGGGGCTCTGCCAGCAACTGTGGTGGGTGTCTAAAAGATACAGAAAAATAGGCCTGATGGTATGTACCCATAGTCTCAGCTACTCAGGAGGCTGAGGCTGGAGGATCATTTGAAGCCAGGGGTTTGAAGCCAACTGAGGCAACATGGTGAGACCCTGTATCTAAAAATAAAAGATAGCCTGGGTCAGGAGAATAAAGGAAGGAGGGAATAAAGTCTCTCCTAGTAGATGGTGGGCCACCGTGGGATTGGCAAGAGAGCAAGAGCTTTGGGGTGATATCTGTGATTGGGCTGGTAGGAATACTATGTAGAGATGGGCAGCTTCCTATAAGCCCACCCAGACACACATAGGCAGCATGAAGTAGAAGTGAAATCCCCAGGCTCAAGGGGAGACACGCAGCTGTATTCCTGTGGACCTGGGGAGGTCTCCTGGCCTTTTTAGGCCACCATGTCCTCACTTATAAAGTGGGAATGTTGAGATCAGCTCTACTTCCTGGATGTGGGGCTGGGAGGTAGCCATTGTGTGAAAATAGAAGAAACAATGTAAAAAAACTCACATTCTTGTTGCAGGCCCTTTAGCTCAGCACAGCCTACATATAGAGTCCAAGCTGCAAGACCTTCTCCACAGGTGCGCGGTGCTGAAACCAGGATTCTTCCAAGTAGGAGCCCAAGGCCTTTCCAATTGGAGTCTAAAATGAACTCTGAAGTGTATGAGTTTGCAAGCTGTGATGTGGGAAGGCATTACTCAGAAGTAATTACTAACAATAATCCAGGGAGTAGATGAAGATCAAAGTAAGGTGGGCTTGCTCTTCTGTCTGATTTATCTCATCTTGTCAACTTGACAGGGCATAGAATCACCTAGGAAATAAACCTCTGGGCATGCCTGGGAGGAATTATCTAGACAAAGTTAATTGACATAGGAAGACTCACCTTAACTCAGGAGGCACCATCTCATGGGCTAGGGTTCTGGATTGTACAAAAAGAAAAAAAGACAGCCGAGAACAAAGTAACTAATATATCTTATCTATCATATAGTGGACCCCCAATAGCCCGATGTGGAAAGACAGACAACACAGAGTGAAAAACAGAAACCAACCCCTGCATATAAAATTATGCCTCCTCCAATGGGTGGATACTGATGTTTAGGAAAAATGCCAGGAAAGTCCCTCCCATCTGCACAGGAACGGCGTCCCCACTTTGCTCCTGAGCAGCTCTCCACCAGTGGCTGTTGTTCCCTTTCATCCCATCATCTCCCTGCTTTTGTGTTTCACTGAGTTTTTATTTTTGTTGTTTTTTAAATTTTTTATTATGTACTTTAATGTATGAACAAATTGCATGTTGTCCTGATTCCCCTCATATTATCCGCTTTATTCCCTCTTCCCTGCCCCACTCTGCTGGGTCCATCTTCAGTAGGGTTATGAATGCATTAGTCTCTGTATGGGGGTGCAGTGCCTTGGGGGACTCCCCCACCCTGTGAGTCCTACAATCTTTCCTCCCCTTCTTCCCCAATGAAATGTTCCTTTAAAAAGGACTCCTGAGTATGAAGGAGAGGCAATGTGCTATTTCTGGGAAAAAGCTAGTCTCACATTAAGTGGAAGGACTTTTCTAAACCAGCTGTTACGTTCCTCTCTTAACATGGTACTCCTTCCATTCTTTCAGGACTTCTCTTTCTACCTCTGTCCCTTGTGTCAGTGAGTCCTAGAATTCTGTTCATTTTCTCTGTCTCTATCTAAGGAGCAGTGACATAGCAAGGCTGAATTGTTGCAGAAGGGTCCCCTCCACCTAAGGTACATAACACTTGAAATTCTTTAAACTATCTAATGACATTCAGAAAATACAAAGTACATGTTCACATACCCCATAGCCACAGTACAGCAGAAAGCAGGAGCTGCAGGAGGGTCAGAGAAGACACAGACCCCAGTGGGCCATCTGGTATACCATTGCCACAAGTTGAGAGGCCATGAGAGGCCATGGAGGGTTGGAGAGCCACTAACTTCTGCACAAAGCCATGAGCCTCCAGAGGTATCCTGATCTTGGAAAAGGAGTTCTGATGTACATGTAGAAGTTGAAGGAGGAGAGATTGGACAGCATGTAGCAAAGCACTAGTCAAACAGAAAGTGGCTAAGATGACTCTATGATTGAGGAAACAATTCCAAAACTGATGAATCGGGCTGAGCAGATGGCTCACTGGGTAAAGTAATTTCCATGCAAGCACGAGGACGTGAGTTCGAATCTCTAGGACCTCCATAAAACGCCTGGCATCATGGAACACATCTATAATCCCAGGTCTGGGGAAGAGACAGGGAATCCCGAGGGATCACTGGCTAGCTCATCTAACTGAATCTGTTCAGTAATAAACCCTGTCTCACAGAAGAGCAAAAGTGGAGAGCAATTAAGGAAGACAACCAATGTCTAACTGTGGCCTGCAAACACACAGTGACCACATACATATATATGAACAAGCACATACACACACCATACACACATACCCATGCAAAAAAATAATATAAGTTTGTAAAAGCTCATGGGTCAAAGAAGAGATAATACAAGTTTAAATACTTAGATAATAATTCTAAAGATACTTCATATTATAACCTATGGGATATAACAAAAGTGATTATGGACAAATGATACCTGTAAATATTTACATCAAAAAAAGAGAAAGAAGAAAAACTGAGCTAAATATAATTTTTAAAAAGTTTATTTATTTGCAAGGAGAGAGAGAGAGAGAGAGAGAGAGAGAGTGTGTGTGTGTGTGTGTGTGTGTGTGTGTGTGTGTGTGTGTGTGTGTGCTAAGGCCTCTTGCCACTGCAAACAAACTCCACATACACCACTTTATGCTTCTGGTTTTATGTGGTACTGGGAATTGACCCAGGCCATCAGGCTTTGCAATCAAGAGCCTTTAGCTGATGAGCCATCTTTCCATCCCCCTAAATGTAATTTTAAAAACAGCTGGACACAGTAGCACATACCTGTAATCCCAGAGCTCAGGAGTCTGATGCAGAATGATCAGGAGTTCAAGGAAAGCCTAGTTAGATTCCAACCAGACTTAATAACATAATGAGAACCAGAGAAAAAAATTGGGGCTGGAGGCGATTGCTCAGCAGGTAAAGGCACTGCTTGCAAGACCTGTGTGCCTGGGTTCAATTCCCCAGTACTCATGTATAGCCAGATGTAGTGTGATCCATGCATCTGGAGTTCATTTGCAGAGGCAAGAGGCCATGGCACACTCTTTCATTCTCTCTCTGCAAATGAATAAAACTATTCCTAAAAAAATAGGGAAAAAAGCTGGACAGATTATTGCTCATTACAAATGCCTGCAGAGCCTAAAGACCAGAGTTTGATTCCCCAATACCCACATAAAGCCGGATGCATAGTGGCACATGCATCTGGAGTTCATTTGCAGTGGCTAGAGGCCCTGGCATGCCTATTCTCTCTCTCTCTCTCTCTCTCTCTCTCTCTCTCTCTCTCTCTCTCTCTCTCTCTCTCTCTCTCTCCCTCCCTCCCTCTTTTCTCTCTATCTGCTTATAAATAAGTAAAAATATATTTAAAATAGAAAAAAAATTAAAAGTAATTTAAAGGTTGAAAAAGAACCGAACAGCCCTAAGGGCAGAAAGGAAGCACTGAAGACAGAAACAATTATCAATGAAAGAGAACACAGAAACAATCAAGAAGCTTAACAAAGCAAAAGGCAGGTTGTGTGAAAAGACTAACAAAATAGACAAGTCTGGTAAAATTAGTTAATTTTTTTTTTTACTCTTGGGTTGAAGTCTTCCCATATCAGAAAGCACAGTGTCTTAGCAATAAAAAAAAATTATTAGAATTATTTCTACTTGAAGTTTTGCATTTAAATTACTTAATGTGGAGTTTATTTTAATGGACAAATGTTTCAATCTGTTCTTAAAATTTGGCCTACTTTGAGAGTTGATCTTGATTGTCAACTTGAAAGAATCCAGCATCAACCAAGAGATACAGGGCAGAGCAGGAGGGGATTCCAGGAGGATTAACTGAGGAGGAAGATACTCCCAGAGAGGGCCATGCATTCCAGCTGTGCTCCAGATGTGAGGAGAGAGGTCAGAGGGGAAAGGCGGCCTTCTTGCCTGCTGCTGAGCCAGCCTACCTTCTTCTTCTTGCTGCTGTTGTGCCATCCTTCACTGACGCCACACTCCAGCTCTCCCAGCTTCCAGTGTGCTCAGAAGCCCAGTGACTCTCCTTCTAGGTCAGGAACCTTCAGGAACCTTCTAGGTCAGGGATGTACAACTTTTTGGCTTCTCTGGACCACGAAGGAGGGAGAAAATGGGTCTTGGGCTATACATTAAATACAGAGATCCTGCTGGGCATCCGGACGCCTTTTGTCCCAGGACATGGGAGGCAGAGGTAGGAGGATTGTCATGGGTTTGAGGCCACCCTGAGACTACATAGTGAATTCCAGGTCAGCCTGAGCTAGAGCAAGATCCTACCTCAAACAAACAAACAAACAAAAAGAATACACAGATACTAACAAAAACTGAGGAGCAACAAAAAACTGTATAATTTTCAATTAAAAATCTTTGTATTAAATTGAAAAGCAGGGTTACTAATTTTTCACTATTCACAGGATGTTTAGCTAATGTATCAAAATGCATAAAATTATTGATCTTCATGCTCATTCTGGCAGCACATTTTCAATTTTCATGATCTCTTCCACTACAGATAAGCAAAAAGTCCTCAATACTATACTAACCCTAATTACGTAATGACCTGTTTGAAGAGTCTTTTGAAATCATTGAGCAGTCTCAACTTTGCAGTCATTAATAAAGAAAGTGAACATAGCTAAAGTAAAAGAAGAAAAGAGGGCAACATAAAACCAGTAGGATATTTGACATTGTATCTGGTTTGATGAAAGTGCTTACATTCTCACTAAACTCTCAAGGATACTTTTATTCTAATTTTACTCTGTGTGTGCTCCATTCTTGAAAATAGTTGCTCACAGAAGGAGACCCTATCAAAAAGCAATGACATGAATAGGGAATGATTATGGAGTGAGAGATATTTGTCTCTGGGAAGAGAGGACCTGTAGCGTCTAATAAAAGACAAAATCAAATTTTTTAATGCCGATTGCCAGATTGCAGCTTTATGTATTCCACTTGAAAATTGGTGAGTGTTGCATTCAGCTTCTCGTTGCTGCACAAAGAACCTGACCAAAAACAGCTTGTGGAGGAAAGGGTTTATTTTGGCTTACAGATTCAAAGGGAAACTCCATGATGGCAGGGAAAATGATGGCATGAGTGAGGCTGGACATCACCTCCTGGCCAACATCAAGCAGGAGAGTGTGCCAAACACTGGAAAAGGGAAGCTGGCTATAGTACCCATAAACCCACTCCCAACAACACACTGCCTCCAGGGCTCCAATTCCCAAATTGCACCCACCTTGGGAATCAAGCTTTCAGAACACATACATTTATGAGGGACACCTGAATCAAACCACCACAGTGGCTACCACATTTATGCTGATTGAAAATGGATTGCAAATATTCCAAAACATCATTTACACAAATATCTCAAAATTTGTTTTCAACTCCTTGTATTGAATTGAAAAGCAGGGTTACTTATTTTTCACTGTTCACAGGATGTTTAGCCAATGCATCAAAATGCATAAAGTTATTCATCTTTGTGCTCATTTTGGCAGCACATATATTAAAATTATTTCTTGCAGAAATAATTTGGGGGCTAGGTAACAGTATCCTCCCTATAGAAGCAATTTGCAGCTTGCCTATTGCTGGGTTCTTGAGGTCATCTTTGCCCAGTCTCAAGGCCTGAGCTGAGATGGCTGTGGTTGGTTTACACCTTACCCTCCTTCCTGTGGGTGGAGGGTCACCAGGCTCACCTTTGTGGTGGTGCACACTAGTTTTCTACTCCATGTTCTGCAAGCACTTTCAGTTCACCTTCCAAGCTGCCAGTTCAAGACACAAGCTAGCACTAAAGCAGAAGTGGTCTGATGATGCTGATGCGGTGCTCACTGGCCCTCATCCTCTCCCTAGCTTGGTTCATTAAACTCTCCTATGCTTTTAAAAGAGTTAAAAGGGCTGGAGAAATGGCTCAGAGGATAAGGCACTTGCATGCAAAGCCTAAGGACCGGGGTTCGATTCCCCAGTATGCACACACACCCTTCTGCATCTATATCTGGAGTTTGTTTGCTGGATGCCCTGGCACACCCATTCTATCTCTCTCTCTCTCCCTCTCTCTCTCTCTCTCTGTCTCTCTCTCACTCTCACTCACTCACTATTTGTCTCTTTCTCTATATATATATAAATTAATAAAATGTAAAAAAATTAAAAACCATGTATGCCAGATTTTCTCTAGATGCCTTCTGCAGGAAGCCTAGTCTGAACAAATCAGTCTATCTATATTAAATGCAGAGCATTCTTTGGTGAGAAAATTTGAGTGGATTTGCATGAATCGACATGTCTCTTTGGGCAAGCAGACATCTTTCTGAGCTCTTCCAATTCGTAAGCTTAACATACTTCTTTTTAAAAATCTTTATTTATTTATTTATTATTTGTAAGAAGAGAGATGGAGGGAGGGAAAGAAAGAGAAGGAGAAAGAGAGAGAAAGAGGGAGGGAGAAGGAGAGAGAATGGGCACATCAGGGCCTCCTGCCACTGGAAACAAACTCTAGACACATGTGCCACTTTGTGCATCTGGCTTTACCTGGGTACTGGGGAATTAAACCCAGGTCATTAGGCTTGGCAAGCAAGCACCTTAGCTGCTGAGCCCTTCTCCTTTATTTAGACCTTGCCCAATGTTTTTCAATACCAGTTACAATAAACTGTATATAGTGTATCATACCATTTGTTAGATTTGTTTGGAGCACTATTATAAACCATGTCTTTTCAATTATGATTTCTTTATTACTGGCATATAAAATGAAGTTGACTTTTATATGTTGATCTTATATAAGTTAGCTTGATCTTATTTATTACTTCTGTTAATTTGTAGCTCCTTTTGAGTTTTCTATGTAAACAATCACAAAGTTTGCAAACAATGACAGTTTTATTTCCTTTATTAAACTTCCTTTTTCTTATTTCACTGGCTAGAACCTCTGTTGCAAAGATGAATAGAACTGTTGATAATGTTCTCTTTATTTTAAAGAAAGTATCACTTCCACCATTTTCCCATTTAGGATGATGTTTGGCTGATATATAGTTCAGTGGTGGGCTGCTTGCCTAGCATGTGCGAACCCTCAAGCTTGGTCCCCACACCACAAAAAGGGGAGGGGGAGAAAAGAAGAAAAGTTTGATGTGTAATATAGATGCTTTTATCAGTCTATATTAGTTCTTTTCTAATTCCATTTTAGTGTGAGATTTTTCTAAGTTAAATTATGAATGGCTGGTGAATTTAATTGAACACATTTTAATACTAGAATGATCCTATTATTTTTATTCTTGAAAGTAGTAAGTGGCATTTTGCTATTTTCTCTTTTTTAAGAGACGGAGTTTTATTTTTTTCTTGTGTATGTGCACACACGTGTGTATGTGTGTGGTGCCCCATATGTTCAGCTGCAGCAGGGGACACTCACCTACATTGGCTGGAGTGAAATGTTGATGTCCAGCCCTATCTACCCTCCTTTAATATTGCAAGCAGAGAGAGAGACACACGGAGAGAAACAGAGAGAGAGAATGGGTGCACCAGGACCCATAGCCACTGCAAATGAACTCCACACACGTGCGCCCCTTTTGCATCTGGTGTTATGTGGATACTGGGGACTCAAACTCCAGTCGTTCAGTTTTATAGGCAAGCACCATAACTGCTGAGCCACCTCTCCAGCCCTCCATCCAGTCTTTACCTGGAGCCTCAGTCTAGTTACTAATTGCAGAGCTTGTGGACCTCTGCTCCCCTACAGGCCTGGGCTACAGGCACACATGGCCACACCCAGCTGTTCTGTGGGATCTGGAGATTTGAACTCTGGCTGTCAGCTAGGGCCCCCATGCTTGCACAGGAAGCACACTTAGCCGTTGAACCATCTCTCCAGCCACATCTTGCTATTTTCTAATATTAAACTACCTAATTTAGTCATTTATCTTTAAAAAAATAAACTTTCAGCATTTATTTGGTTGTATTTTGTTTAGAATTTCTGCATACGCATGCATCTGTGATATAGGCCTGTAGTTTTTGTTTATTGTATGCCACGATCTGGCTTGCACGTTAGAGTTCTACCAGCCACAGAGACTGCATAAAGGTGACTAGAGTGTTAGTTCCCTTTTATTTATTTTGGAAACAACTGAAATAAGACCTTCTTGAAAGTTTGCTAAACTTGTCTATAACACTTTCTGTCTCTTCCATGGATTGTTTTTCCTCTCTGAATGGTAAGATTTAATGCTACTGCTTCAGATGATTTCTAAGACTATCCAGAATTTTTATATCTTCTTGCATTACATTTTATAAATCATAGTTTTCTAGGAATGTTTTTATTTGCATCTAAATTTTCAAATTTATTGGCATAAATATTTGCTGTATTCTTTTATCTTTTTAATGTTTCACTTTATTGAAATTATGCTACCTTTTTATACACCACAATATTTAATTGTCTCTTTGTTTTTAAAGAAATAATAGATTATTTATTCTAAATCAAGTCTAAATGACTACGGACTCAGGTTGTCCCAAATAACAGATTCTAATCTGGAAACAGTCACATGAAATTTTTATAGTTACCAAAGAAAAGTCATAAATCAAGGTACATTGGTAGGAACATCAAATGGCAGGTTCTCTCAGAGTGGGGAAAACGCTAATACAGGTTCTATATGTTATCTGATGACATTCTTAGACTTGGGGTTGGTGGAACTTAGTGCACTGTCAATACATTGTAAAGGTTTTGCCTGATTAAGGTAAATTAAGGGATGTTGGGCCAGTTTCAGAGGCTGACAGTGAATGGTTATGAAGGGGACTGAAGACAGCCAAAGAGAATTTGGTTCTGATCTGCAATGAAACAACTTCCTCCCTACAAAGTTGGAATCAGCCTTGTAGGATCTATAACATGGATATGGCTTTTTCTAGGACCTTCTATTCACAGTTTCCCCCTCCTCCCCTTGCCAAGCATCCTATGTTATTCATGGGAGGCCAAGTGTTGTTTTATGTCCTGTGACACTTTGAAGGTTCATTCCTAGACTTCTGATAAAGA
>PVHP010002034.1:71892-93537 GCA_004024765.1 Zapus hudsonius | reverse complement strand
TTGGGACATATGTGCCCCAAACTATCTGAGTTCATTCAGGCATGCCATTTAACTCTTATTCAAAATAGCTCTAAATGTGATGTTAATATCTTATCTTGCCAATGAACAGATATATGTATGATTTTATTTTTATCATGAAATACTAAATGAAAACCTGTATGCTTCTTGTGCATGCATTTTTGTGTCTACCTTTGCCTTCTTCCTTCCCTCTTTCCTTCTTGTTATCCCATCTTCTCTTTTTCTTTACTTTTTCTTTCTCTCTTAGACAAGACTGTATATTCAATTGGGATTTTTAAAATTGCTATGTTTTCACCAATGCCATGTCAAGGAAATATGTAACACATATATTAATACTTCTGAAGAAATCCTACTGATGGTGGGACTCCATGAACCTGGTGCTTTCTGTGCTGTGACTTCTTGAGAAATCACCTACGTGAATGTGGGCTTGTGAAAAACTTGTAGGTAGTAAAAGGCTTCTAATTACACAACAAAAATTCTGATTCAAAATCAAATACAATTAATCAGAGATGTTTCGGCTGCACTGGCCCACGTTTCCTCCTGCGTCTTATATGCAGCATGGGTTATGAGAATACCACAGATGCATTTTAGCAATGTGAAGATGACATACAATTGAAATTGTTGATTCAAATGAGATGCAACGAAAACTTCTCTCCATCTTCACAACTAAATGACTCTATGATCTCATTCGGAAAATAACCATATGGAACTGACAAGTTAGGTGACTCATAACACATTTGGAATTTTCCGGGAAGCATAGTTAATCAGTGCCATAATTTCAAATTAATCTTATAAACGGGTTGTACCCCTGGAGGTTGGAAAGACTTTTTGGCAACGGTTTACTTTTAGGTATATGAAATCATTCTATTATTAAAATCTCTGAATGGAATATCAAAATGTAAAATTAATTGCATGTTGCTTGTCTTTATAATTAAGCTAAAATTCTATTTGT
Organism: Zapus hudsonius; assembly: GCA_004024765.1. Lineage (NCBI taxonomy): Eukaryota > Metazoa > Chordata > Mammalia > Rodentia > Dipodidae > Zapus > Zapus hudsonius. The sequence goes on along the minus strand of PVHP010002034.1, from coordinate 92,567 downwards.
TTTTATCTTAATATTAATATTCCCAGAAGTTTGTCACTTTTTTATTCATAATCCCTGTTCGTTCAAATATTTTCTTTGTTTCTCTTAGCATAGGACTATCAAATTGAGATGTTTTAATTTCTATGATTTCACTAATTATTTTAACATGTCAAGAAATTATGTAGTACATATATTACTTACAATTATGTAATACATATATTAATACTTCTGAAGAAATTCTCCATATGGTGTGCAACAAAAATACCCATTTTGCTTGACAGTGGGCTTCCCATTCTACCATGCAATATAACAGTGCAGATTCTTTAAACTTAGTGTTTTTATTGTAGTTTAAATATAAGGGGAGACTTCCAATGCTACAATTCTTACTTCAATTTCTCACATGGGCAGGATTGACCCCCCAAAAAAAACCAGGTGTCTTTATATCTTAGAAAAGCAGGTTGTTACTTAAATATCTTTAAAGGATTAGATATATTCTTACTGAAACACTAACAGTAAATACAAACATATGCTATACAAATGGTTATCATTGCAGGCTAAGGTCTGGTTTAGAACCATTTTACCTGTAGTATCCTCAACTCAAACATTAAAGTGACCTGCTTTCTGCTCATAGGAAAGTCATAAGGCATTAGGAGCATTTCCAAATGTCAGAAGAAATCCCTTCTAAATTTTCTTCTGTCTTTCACAAGAGCACTGAGAGCCTCAAGTTTTAGATACAAGGAAGCCCTTTCAAAAGCAAACAGTTGGGGGCTGGAGAGATGAATCAGCTGTTGAAGTCTGATTACCTGGGTTTATTTCCCCAGTACTCACAAAAAGACAGATGTACAAAGTGGTGAATGCATCTGGAAATCTTTTGCAGTAGCAGAAGATCCTGGATCATTCATTTCTCTCTCTCCCTACCCCTCTCTTATTTCTCTTATTTTTTTCTGTCTCTGTCTTTAAAATATTTTAAAAATATCTTTTAAAAATGTTCATATTCAGAAACGAGATATATTCACAATTTTTCAAATATGACATCACATTGAGAAGTGAAAATGAAATATAAATGCAATTTTTAAATGAGACTTTGAAAACCATCCAGTTTTTCTTATAAACTGTGATAAGTGGAGGAAGTTCCCTCTGGGAGTCTTGTCTTCTACCTTTCATCCCAGCACATGGGGATCCTGAGGTGGGAGGACCAGTGTGTTTCAGGTCATCCAGTACTGAATTTTGTCCAGGTCGACTACTTCATAAAAAGCAAGCAAGCAAACAAGCAAACAACCACATCCAGAAAGAAACTAACTTTGGTGAGAGATTTTGAAGATAGCCTTCATCACAAATGTGGGCTGTGGCCCAAAGAAACAGCTCTCCAAAATATTGCTGCTCTAGATTTCCAAGAAAAGTGTGGTCTCTTTTTCTCTGCATTACACCCATCATCTTAAAAAGTCTGAAAAATGTCTGATTCACCAACTTTGGTGACAATATTGTTTTGTTTTCCTGTATTGAAATTCGACATACATTAATTCATTAAATGACTAATAAGTATTTCTATAATACCTGAAGGAATACTGAACTATTTGAAAAAGAAATATAAGGTATACGAATAATAATCAATTCTTACTCATACTTCCTGTCCCCTGAGAGAATGGGGAAATTATTTGACTAAAAATGGAGAATGTTCTGGCAATTATAATAGAATTAAGACTATGTGCAAATTATTTTATACATTTATGTAAACACTGTTTTTCTACTTCACTGCAGATGATAAATATGTGTATGTATGTGAATGTATATGTATATATTTAAATATTTCTCATAAATTCAAAGTATATAATATGTATATGAAATATGTGATATATATATATATATATATATATATATATATATATATATATATATATGATATTACTATCCACCCATCCAGTAAATGGAATTTATTTTACACAAATGTTTTAGAAGTTACACCACATCATTGAAAAGTCAGCAAAATAGTAGCTTTATTGTATGTTTAAGGGAGGTGATGTTCTGTTCTAATTGTTAGAATGCATGACACATTTTCTAATCTTTCCAGTATGTTCTTGAAGGCTTGTTGGAGAGGCTCACACATTCTCATGTACATACCACACACTTGCAAACAAACCTACAGGAGGATCATGACAAAGCAACCTGTAGGTAGTTATTATAGGTAGTTATTGAGACTTCCAATATTTTTCCATTTGATTACAAAATTATTCTTTTAAGGTTGAGATATGAATCTAAATTATAATAAAGCATAAAAATATCATTATGTCCATGTGTGTTCATAGTGATTCTTGTTTAAATAAGATTTAAACGATATTTTATTTATTCATTTTCAAGGAGAGAGAGAGAGAGAGAGAGAGAGAGAGAGAGAGAGAGAGAGAGAGAGAGAGAGAACGAGTACCAGGGCCACCACCTTGTGGGTCTGGCTTATGTGGGTACTGGGGAATTGAACCTGGGGCCTTAGGCACCGGAGGCAAGTGCCTTAACCACTGAGGCATCTCTCCAGCTCTTATAGTGAGTCTTATCTTCAGAACATGTAGATTTAAAGATTGGCAACTAAGATATCAAAACTGATTTAGGTATGGTACTAAATAAAAGAATTATTAAATCTCTTCTTTGACCATGGGTTTTAATTAGTTTTCAGACTATAATGTTAAAATGTTATTAAAAGAATTAATGTCATAATTTGAGTCAGGCTTTGTAACAAAATATTTGTATGTAAGTTAATTTTCATAAGACTATCATGTCAGGGATGTGGTGACATATCTACTTGCTTCTTCATGAAAGCGTGTTACTTCTCAAGAGACATTACAAAATGTCAGCTGTAAAGACTTTGAGGTGCATAAAATTGTGCAGAAAACTACCGTGTAACATTTACAACAGATATCTAAGTAATACCACTCCACTTCTAAATATCAACAAGAAACATGCAGAAACTTTTAAATACACATTTAAAAGACTTCGATATGCTCTTATCCACACAAAAATATTCAATGAAAACTTTCAAATGATCGTTTCAATTGGCCAGTTATATCCATCTCATAAGTCAGAACTATATGCAAGTGTGGACGTCAATGTGTTCATGTAAGGTTCATATTTACTGCATTGATTATTTCAGAAGCTGCTTAGAAAAAAAGTGTCCACTTCTTGAAAATAAGTATGCACAGATGGTAATAATGTTTGGCATTTCTGGAATATGGATTGGTAATAATGGTCTTCTGAAATAATTCTGAATACCCATACTTAAATTATGATTACATACTTCAAATTTAGATGATAACTTTGAAAAAAATGTGCCTGATGGAAAATTTTAAACACATTCTTCTAAAGTGGTAATCACTGATTTTTTTCTTGCTAATGCTGTTCTTATTCCAACAATGAACTCTTCACTAATGACGATGCAATGGCTCCTAAATGAGATTTTCCATGTTAAATAGGTTTGAAGCTATTTTTACTTTGTCTCATTTTCTCTTATTTATTTTAATAGTTATATTATCTATACATGGAATGAAAGATGAATAGTAATCATTTCACTGATCCTTCTTCTAATTTTAATTAAGATAGCCTTTAAATATTCTGAGAAACTTCATTGGGTTTTCAGTTTGCTCAGCATTCTGAAAGTGTTACATGACATGTTTTCTTAATATTTGATGCAAATTCCTCACAAAATTATCTGTATTTTTCACCCTTAGAAAAATTTAACTCTTCAGAAAGACTGTGAATTAAGTCAATTTAAATGATCTGTAATGGCAGAGGTGCCCTCATAAATCCTGGAAAAATCATACCACTTAAATGATGTCACTTTGTCCCAGTTTTCATTTATATAATTTTGCCCTACTATATTTTTTCCTTTTTTTGCATTGGTTAAATATCTCTCAGTTACATGGCCTGCTATTCAATCACTTTGGTGAAGAATTTAGAGGAAATATTATACATACCCAGCTTCATGTGATATTTTTTGGAGTACCAACTAATTCTCAAACAGCTGCTGACAAAGAAGCATTGAACACAAGTACCTTAGAACAAAGAGACACAGTGAAAGTAGCTGTCTCAAAGGTCTCAACAGCAGATAGCTCTTGTCCATCAGGATAGCACTGAAGTGCTGGACACACACGTGTGTGTGCTGGACACACATGGGAATGGCAGCCATCCTATTGCTGAAAAACTGATTTTGCATAGGAGCTCTGAAGTTGCTGTACATGGGACTCCTGATGGAAAACAAAAGATTTCTCAGGCTTTCTGAGGAGAAAAATACTCCTTTTAAGAACTGAGAATAAAAGGGGGCGGAAAGATAATAAGAGCCATGGTGGAGGAGAATATCCAGAAACATGGCTCCCTCAGTAACAACATACAAAGGGGGTGGAACCCGGTTGACTCCTAGGCTATCCATAATCCCCTACCACATGGACCCATCCAGAGTGCCTACAAGGAGCATACCCAGGTGATTGGGGACAGGGAATGGGGGATACCAACACATTAATTGTTCATTTAGTGTATGTAAATATGGATATATAAAGTTATACTTTATAAACAAAATTGCCTCACAACAGTGTGCAAGATAAAATGAAGGGGAATGAGGATCACTTTCCTGTGTACCTGCTGCCACTGTCATTTTCACAATTACAACAAGGGCAGATTATTGTTCAGAGACTTGGCTCAATGCCCGGAAAGTCTTTCTGCTTCGGCCCATTGGAGGTATGCAAGCTCGAGGGGCAGGGGCAAGGCTAGCAGTTCTCAAGAAGACAATGCTATTACAGTTAAGCACATACTCATATATTCTCTGAATAGATGATATATGTGTCCACACACAGTCTGTCATGAAAACAGGTTGCGATTCACATACATTCCTGAGCATTGAAAAAAGACAAAACTTTTGTGACTATAAATTTACCCTTCACTAAAAATAAAATGAAAATAAATAAACCACTATCAAAAAGTTTTTATATTAAAATGAGGTAAAAATTCAAAACAGTACTCATTTGTTAAAATATAAGCTCATTGACAATTTGAGGACTTATGAAGATGGTGGTTATGGCATCTATGAGATATGCTTTTTTAAATTATTTGAATGATTGAAATGGTCTGGTGCTATGAGACTGAATTTTTAGCTCATAGATTCATTTTTGGATTAAAGTGACTCAAACTAAGGTCTACCTAATAAAATGTCTTGCTTTGAGAGATATAACCTCTTTCATAATTCAAAGGAAAATATTCTGGAATTCAAGGTGGATCAAATTTTTATTCAAATAGGTCACTGGCTGTATATGTAAATTATATTATAATTTTATTCATTTATTGTTCTTGATAACTATGCTGCATTCGTCCACACCTCTCTTGTCAATTGTTTGTTTCTGTTACTATTTTTATAATTTCCTCAGCTCATGCCTAGAATCATCTTGTATATTGCTACTTTAGTACTATATGTGTGCATGCATGCACGTGTGTACAGGTGATCATGCATGTTTGTAGATATGCGAGGAGCTGTAGAAAAATTTCAGTTTTACATCCTCTGGCATTATTCAACTTTATTTTGAGACAAGGCCCTTCTCTAGCCTGGAACTCAAAATGTAAGTTAGCCTGTGGGCCACTGAGACTCAGAGATCTGCCTGTGTGAGTCTCCTCAGTAACAAAATAAAAACTGGAGCCAGTAGGCTAGGCATTTCTTTTTTTAATGTGGGTTCCCTAGGTTGAATGAAGGTGCTTATGTTTATAAGCCAAGCTTTTTGTCTACTGAGATACTTCCCTAGGCCTAGCTTTCTTTTAAACACCTTATGTAATATGTGATTATCTGACAAACCCTTGGCATTTCTAATTTTGATTGTATTCATAGAACGTGGCAAAGGAGGCAGGAGAATCAGGAGTTCAAGTCATCATTCTCTATTTAGAAAATTCAATGTAAGTCTTGGCAATACTGATATTCCCCAAATCAAAACACACAGCATCAATAAACAGAATAAAGAAAAGTCATTCAATAAACAAGAGAGAAAATGTGTGTAAACTCATTGCTATTACAGACTTTTTAAAAATATATATTTATTGTCCATATTGAGTTACATTATTCAGTGGGCAAACAATGAATTGTTATCCCCAATTCCCCAATGCCCCCCCTCCCCATCCCCAGTCAGCTGGATATCCTCCTCTGTGGGCCTTCTGGATCAGAACTTGTGGCAGGGGACCCTGGATAGCCTAGTATTCAACCTGGTTCTCCTGGCCCAAGTGTGTTGTTACTGAGGGGTGCCATGCCTCTGGATTGTCTCCCCCACCACGGCTCTCACAATCTTTCCGCCCCCTCTTCCACTCAGTTCTCTGAGTCGTGGTGGGTGAGTATTAAGGCTGCTTTAATGTTGTGAGCTTAGGGGTCTTTGTGTCGAAATCGTTGGTTTCTGTCTCACTGGCTTATCCTGTGTTGATTGAATGGCTGTGGCTGTGGGTCCCTTGTTCATCTTGTCATTCTCTGCAGGGTTCCCTATGGATCCTCCACTATATGACTGTGGTGGGTCCTTTCTTGCCAGAATCTCAGTTATCTGCCTGCTGTGGGATGGTAGGGTTAGATGGGCTCTCTCGCTGCATCCTGAAAAATACAATCACAATCTCCATTGGAGAGTGAGATCAGTCTAGGTTAACAAATATACACAATTCAAGGTTACCTAGATTCTATTAGAGACTTTTAAAATTTTCTTATATGAATATGTTTCTCCAAGTAGTTGTTCTTAGTTTAACTTAATTTCCATTATTCCTCTATAACTGACTTATTCGGATTCTTGCAGACATTGATGAGGCTTATGTTAAATGTTGTCTTTGATTCATCTCCATATAGGAAGTTGATAGCATCAAAGGTTTTCATAAAGAAAGAAAACAACAACAATAAACTTTCTGAGTACATTTTAACTTTTTGGTAAACACATAACTAGTTTTTGTGGAAATTGAAACATTATTGGAAACTTGGAACATATTTTCAAGTAAACAGAACTATTTTCCAGTCAACAATACAGTCTGTAACAGTAGGGAGTGTAGCTGGAATTGAATGTGTTTAGTGGCTCATTGATATGAGATTGGACACTAATAGAAAATTCTTACCTGTGGAAATGATTTGATTAGAGCGTCAAAGTTGTTATTGACATCTTCTGGTTTTGGTAACTATGGCAGTAAATTCCCATGGAAAGCCCTTCAGAAAAACAATAGAATGAACTATATTCTTTATCAGTTCACAACTGACTGACTGTGTTTAGACTTGATTGCTACTTTAGCATTTTAAACCTTACTGGATGTGTTTAGCTACGTAACAACAAACATTGTGTAATATATAATAAAGCACTATAAATCCTGAAGTTAGGAGATGATTGGGAGGGAGAAAAGCTTTTTCATTATAATTCCATAGACTCCTTGGAAAGCCACCCAACACCATAATGTTAAATGTATTTATAGGTGATCATTGCATTTTAAATTTCATACAAGTTAATATTTTGTGAGTTATTTTCAGAAGAGTGGTGAAAGTAGGGCTAATCAAAATTACAGATGTTATGACTAAGCCGTAGGGAACCCTACTTCTTTGTTAGTTATAAAATATATATGTGTTAAAAAGAGAGAGTTTGGGCAAAATTACCCTGTGGGGTAGAGAATACTGTGCCCATAAGTCATTGGTTCCTAAAAAAAAAAAAATCAGAGCCAGCAATGGGATACCTTCCAGTGAGTTGGTCAGGGAGGCTCCTGATGACCCCAAAACATTACAGACTATTTTCAAGGTCCTTGGTTGCCCACCAGAACTAGGTGGTAAAATCTATTGCTGAATTCACCATTTGCTTTGGCTCTAGGACACTGAGAAATGAAGTCAGAACTGAACTGGAAATCTTCTTCTTATTGACTAGCTGTCATAATACTGGGTGTGTGTGTGGAGGGAGTAATCAATGGACTTAACCTTTAGCAGACTGCAAAAGGTTAAAGTTGGCCACTCAAGCAAAATAAGCTAATTGACCATGGTGGTATGTCTATTATGGGAGAAACCGACTGGTTTTCTCATTGGGCTTGAGGCCTGTTCCAAGGGAAAGAATTCCCACCTGGTACTGCAAACATAATCAAAAGCCTAGGGCTGGGGATGTCATCAACCCTAAGGGGGAATCTTTATTGTTATTTGGCTAAATCGATATACTATGACCAGAGAATTGCTTTCTACATATATATGTTTATGCCCATATATCAGTGAACTCTTATCTTTGCTTAGCAAAACTTTTTCTGATCATGGTGACTTCTGGGGACATCCAAAACTCATAAACATCCAGAGACGACGTGTTCTGCACTAAATGATACATCTTTATAAAACACTGCAAGATTAATGGACCATTGTGGAAGAGGTAGCAGAAAGAATGTAAGAGCCACAGGGAGAAGAGTAGTGCTTTTCAATACTTCATTCCAGACACAAAATGGCCTTTGCTTTCATGACTTCACAGTGGCCGACCATACCTACACAAGCACTGCATAATGCAAAGGGAAAAATAAACCGAAAAATATGACACAGTATTAGAGACTAGTTGTAAAGAAGAAAGGATTAAGTGGTCGGGGGATAGAGAATGGGAGAGTTCAAACGAGAGAGAAGGAGTGTGATTATGATGGTTGTATATTGTGTCTAGGTATGAAAATTGTCAACAAAAGGTTGAAATCATTTATTTCATAAAATATGCATTTTCTATGCCAAACTATTTTAACAACATCATACAAAAACTTTTTCTGTCTTTAAATCACTAAGTGATATTAGACACAAATTCAAATAATAAAATTTTTGTTGAATAAAATATTTAATTTAGTAAAATAAAAAAAATATAATTCGTTGATTTATGGTCTTCAACAAGTATGGATGAACAAATACACTAAATTTAAGTGGTGCATTAATTTTACCGAGTGTATCACCTTTTTTTTTTATTGGCAAGGAAAACAATTCCCAACCAGAAGCAACTTATGCTGAGGTTAAAATGTTCTGGTTAATTTAATTAAGGTGATTGTTTAACAAGTGTCTATATTTTAGACACACATGTGGTGGAAAGAGAAATAGTTGCTCTCATAATTCATTTTCATACACACATTTTATATTATAGTTACTGATATGTAAAGAAAAGCTTCTTTGTATATTTTCAGTTACATTTATTTTTGGTTTGTGTATGAGTTGTCTAATATGGGTGATGTGTGTGTGTGCATGTGATGTATGTATGCATGTGTATGCACATGTATACATGTTTGTGCAGCTATAAAATCCCTATGTGCACGCATACAGAGACCAGAGGATGATGTTGGGAAGCATCCTCTGGACCTCTCCCACACTGCTTACCGATGACCTAGTCTATCTCACTGACCCAGCAGCTAGCAGCTTTTTGGGCACAGGCATTCCCAGAGTGCCTCTGGTCCTCCATTGCCATCCCCCTCCAGGCTGTGGCTTATAGGCTTGCACAACCCTTCTTAGCTTTTGACACAGGCCATTGTACTTATGAAACAAGTGCTCTTACCTGGTAGGCCATGTCCCTGGACCTATGTTTCTCTATTTCCAAGAGAGAATACATAATGGGGGAATTTTCTTTATTTGATGTAGTTTGATTTTCCCTCATGTTATAATGATCCCTGCAATACTGCTCTATCTTGAAATAGTTAATTATCTTCCATTAATCAGTATTGTTTTGTGAATAGAGCAATCTACAACAAAAGTGTGATGATAACAGAAACATAGCAAATAAATTCTATCCACTATGAAAACAGCAGGTATAGTTTTCAGCCAAAATCCTCTCTGAGTGCTTAAAGGCACCTGGCTGTGTCTGGCTCCTGTATTGGTACAAACATACTCTTGTGAGTAATATTAAATAATTGTAATTATTTTTGTAGAGTGGTCTATTTCGTAAGGTTGTCCATGTTCTTTAAAACTAGAAAGTCTATATCAAAAAGGTCTTCATGAAATCGTTTTTATTCTTGGATTTCATACAATATAAAAGTTCTTAATGGAAGCTTGTCACTGGTCAGAAAAATTGTATATTAAAGTTTAATTTGACCAATATGGATTTTAAGTGATTTTAGAAAATCACTAAAATTAATCTAGAATGAAAACAACATCTTAAACAAAATAACTGCTCTTGTGCATAAGTGGATTGCAATATGTGATACATTAATAAAATGAACAGTTAAAAGTAATATAGCTTGATGGATTTGCAATAGTTGAATCATATCCAAGGAACTAGTAACTGTAAGTCCATTATAAGCTCCTCTTAAGAACATGTCACAAGTCCAACCACAATCTTGGATTGTGTCACCAGAGGTTAGTGTTGTTTTTTTAAATATTCTAACTTCATTTAAAATAAGATATTCAATTTTATATTTTTATAAAATCAAATTTATGGAAAATTATATTTTATTGAATATGGTTTAGTCTCTGATAACTACTGTTTAATGTGCTTACTTTATAAAGGATACATCACAAGGATGCATTAATTGTATATTAAGAAGATTTGAGTTCTACAAGTTACAACTGTCATGAATAATTTCATATATATTTTTGTGAATAAATGCTTTTATTATGATGACACATATATTTGAAGAAGAATTACTGTTATGGGGCTGAAGAGATGGCGTAGTGGTTGAGACATTTTCCATCAAAGCAGACGGTTCGGAGCTCTATTTACCAGTACCAATGTAAAGCAGATGTCCTAAGTGGTGCATGTGCCTCCTGGTGGCCCTGGTGTCCCATTCTCTGTGTGTGTGTCTGCCTCCCTCTTTCTCTCTCTCCCTTCCTCTCTCTCTCTCCCTCAAAAAAAAACTTTGTGTTTATTTCAAAGAATTGCTGGTATGCATGTAAACATGCATATATTTGATTATTTTATTAAGAGAAATTTTCACAATTTTTTGTCAACTTGTACACTTAACACACAAGTGTATATAAGTTCTGTGCTTTTTAAATTTCTGTTCTCATGGTAACATGCCATATATATAAAATCTGTAACAATCAGATTGAACACTATGATGGTATATCTTCTGTGACATAGTCTCTTTAGTATTTTTCCCACTTTCCCGTTGCTTGTCTGCCAATTTTCACTTCATTTTAAACATTGTTTTAAAATATTGATATAACTTCTCATATTTCTCATATTATATATTATGAATATATCCCCTAATGTGTGAGTTATTCTTTAATTATCAAAATTGTTTATTTTGATAAATTGAACAATTTAGATTTGATGCAGTCTGTGTTTTAAAATTTCAATCATGGCAAACAGTTAGACTAATGTTGGGGCTTTTCTGTCTTAGCAGATAATTTGATTCATCCAGAGTCACGAAAAGAAGAGCTATGGGAATACTAAGCTTTCAGATATTAAAACTTCCCTTGTCAAAAATTAAAGTATTTTACATGGCTTTTTCCTATTTAATCTCTCTCTCTCTCTCTCTCTCAATTTCTCTCTCTCTCTCTCTCTCTCTCTATATATATATATATATATATATATATATATATATATATATATATATAATTTAATTCTCAGGCAGATACCTAGTTATCTTGTATGTTATCATTATTGTTAGAATGATGCTATAGATTAATGAAGAAAAATAAGGCAGTATATGTGGATACTGAATGAAATAGATGATAGAATATATAAAAATATTACTCATAGGATACAGATTTAGAAAGGAGAAGGAATCAGAATGTAGTTTAGCTTAAAATTCCTCCTTCAAATGAATCACCTCAAGCGACCAATTTTAATCCTTAACATTTATAAAAAAGTTCTCATTTGTATTTTTAAATAGTGTTTACAAAAGTTATTATTTCTCTCTGGTTGTTTCCAATATCAATGGATTTAGATGACAGGCTCCGTAACAACCATCCATTTGTCCATTGATCTTTTCAAGTTTTGCCTAATAGTAAAACAGCATGGACAACAATACAAGCTCAGCATTCAGAATTGAAACTCAGGTTTCTTCAAATCATGAATTATTAACAGTGTGACAGCTCATAATTTGCTTTGACTACTTTTTCCTCTTATCAATAACATAGCTGATAATACTTTGCACATTGCTGGACTTTGCTTTGGGAAAGCAATTGACACAATGAAAACTGCCATCAGGAACATGGCATCAAATCCAGAATAAACTGGCTCTAAAGATTAATCTGATTCTAAATTCATGGGTATAGAGTTACAGAGTTGTCAATTAAAATATTTTATCTTCTATGGTAAGCAAACCATTAGCTTATTTTCCTTCATCAGCCTAAGCAGTTACCTCAACTCTTAAGATTTTGTTAGGAAGCTTCAGGAATGTTAGGGTGACAGTGAAGTCAGTTGACATGTGTCTCCTCAAGCATAATTCCTTCCTGAGATGAATGTCACATTTCAAAGTAATTTTGGCAAGAAAAACTGCTGGCAGCTCAGAAGAGCTGTTTCTCCTTTGACAAAAATAATGGAAAAGTTTTAGGAAAAATGCCTACCATTTATGAATAGATGTAGGCAAGATAAATGTAATATTCTGTTTTTAATAGGGCAGAGGAACGTGTAGAAGACATAGTTAAGAGAGTGAATTCAGGCAAATGCCCATGAATTTTACATTTTTAATAGTCTGTGAGAAATGTTCTCCACCTTTCATAGAATATGATGTCAAACAGAGATCCTCTTCTATGAAAATTCATAACATCTCTCATTGAACACAGCTCATATGAGTCTCAGCCTGCATGTTCTAGATGGAACAGTACAGGTTAAGTAAAAATATTTTAATGAAAAAGTAATAAAATACTATGTCAAACTTGAAACCCTTGTGATGTTTGGATATCCTAAACAAAACCAGTAATTCCACTGCATGACCTTATGAGTAATATTCATTAAGTGCCTTTCGGGGAAAATTACAACATGGCTCCCCACAAACACTACTTTACAATATCCAGTGATTTTTTTCACAGTGTTTAGAAATTTTACTTGAATCTATACCTCATTGTCCAAATAATTTGTAAGGATAAGTGATTGACTACCCTAAGTAAATTGATTATGAAACAATTTTAATAATATATGTGTTATTACCCAAACCATTATTTATAGCTTCCTTATGTATATTTTATTGGAATATAATTTGAATATTTCAAATATTGTACTCTCATTATTAATTTGGATTTGAGAAAATGATTCCCAAGTTCTATCAGGGAATAGTTTATTCCTCTAGGGAACAGAACCAATTTAATATTTGAGATTCTTTCAAAGAATATTTAAATATATGACAGAGATTTTTCACTCTTTACCTTAATTATTTCTCATATAATCAAGATGTTTTAAAATTGTATAAAATTATATGTAGACTGATATGTATAAAAACATTGTTACTGCCCCAGTTATGAAGTTAATAACAAGAAAGTTAAAGGAACACTAGTGGAATTAATTTATTATAAAGATTATAGTATTCAATCAACTCCTAGAAATCAGAATAATGATAATCGTAAAAATGCTATATAGAGAAACATATGCCTTGCTAATTTTATTTGTTTTGATTTGTTTTTTCTTTTTTCAATGTAGGGTCACAGTCTACCCCAGGCTGACCTGGAACTCACCATATAGTCTCAGCCTGGTCTCACTCACAGATATCTTTCTGCTTCTGCCTCCCAAGTGCTGGGATTAAAGATGTGCACTAGCAAGCCAGGATAATGCCTTGCTAATTTTGATATATTAAAGGTCAAATAGATAGATTTTAGGATTCAATATAGAAACAAAATTCAGATTAATTCTGCTGGGCAGAAACTAGACATTAGAGTTGATATAATTTAGAAATATATTTTAGTTATATAAACACACACTCCGAACACAATGCTTCTATGCATTATTTATGGCCATTGTCAGCTTCTGCAGTATTTTCTTTTAATTCTTATTTAATATTTAAAAATAAATATAATACATTCATACATAGAAACTGAACAATAATTAATAATAATTAATAATACTATGCCTAAATAAGTATTGTTTTTGAAAATTTATTATCTTGCATGGTTTATTATGAAAGTGTTATATTTTCTCAAGTTTTTTTCTTGCTGTCTGTCTTATCAACTCAATACGTATACCTTGGGTTCAAATAATCATCAATTTAATCATCATCACTGATCATCAGTTAAATAAACATCACAGGTATTTTGAGGAAACAATTGGTAAAATGGAGTATTTAGACTTTGCAAACTTTCCGACTTCTTGGCTTTAGTTGATAATTCAGATCATTTCCATTTGCTTGAGTGGATGTGGATGGGTGAAAGGCTTCTTCAGATCTCTCTCTCTAGGTTTCACTTCAGGTATTCTCCCTCCGCAGCAATTTATGGGAAGGAAAGTGTTTTTTTTTTTCCTCATAATTCTTGTTTACAGTCCACCATGGCAAGCATGTCCTGGCAGCAGGAGCAATCAGCTCGAGTCAGGAGGCAGAGAGAGGGATGAAAGCTATGGCTCAGCCAGTTTTCTGCACTTAACCAGTCCATGATGCCAGTCCAGCTGATAGATGGGTCTTAATCTAGAAAACTCTTAACAGACATAATAATCAATTGGTTTTCATGGTGATTTAAAATCCTGTCAAATTGAAAACCAGATTGGGCTGGAGAAATGGCTCAGTGGTTAAGGTGCTTGCCTATAAAGCCTAACGACTTGGGTTCAAGTCCCCAGAACTCACATAAAGGCAGATGCACAAAGGGGCACGTGCAGGTGCTATTCACCTTTCATGGCTGGAGGACCAGACATCTCTCTCTCTCTCTCTCTCTCTCTCTCTCTCTTTCTTTTTTCCTTCATTTCTTTTCCTTCTTTGTTTCTTCCTTTCTTTTCTTTTTTCCTTTCATTTTCTCTCTTTCTTCTCTCTTTCTCCTTGTAAATAATAAAATATTAAAAAAACAGATATTAAACATCACATATTCTAACCATTCAACATTTTAAAGATTTGGAAAACAGTTGGAAGAACAGATAAAGCTACAGTTAAGGAGTTAACAAAGTACTCTTCTGCATAGGCAGTAAAAACATTTCCCTCAGGAAATACAAGGTTATGGATTCCAAAATCCCAAGGACAAAGAGGAGTTCTTTCATAAGAGTTCAAACTAGGGAAGGTCACAGGGACCCTTCCAAATACCAGTGCCATTGTTTATATTCCAAAATGAGACCCTTTTGCCGATGATAGCATTTACTGCTTTATACAGAAGGCATGAAAGAATAAGCTCGTTACTGTACAGTACATGATGTTGAGATATAATCATGACCAACAGATACGCTACAGTAACTGCCTACTGTTGCACAGAGAATTTCAGTGCTACAACTTTAGGAAGTTGTCAACCATGCAGAAAAGGGTTTCCTGATTCAGCGGCCTTAATCATCCTTACTCCAATAAATAACATGAATGAACTCATGGACTCACCAAGTTAGACTCGGGAGGAAATAGTTCTTCTGTGTGTCTTTTCCTTCTCTATCTGGGATTAATTGAAATAGGCTACTCAAGAAAAATAAAGCAATATGTTGTTATTGTAGATTCAATAACAATTTTTATATGTATATAATCCTAGTAAATTAATAAATTCCATGAGAAAAAAAGAATATTATATTTGGTTATAGTCTAAATAACTTCGTTGTAATGCCATAACTTTAACTTGTCTATTGGACTACACATATTTAAGTTTAATCTATAAAAATTATTATACACTCATTACTTTGAACTTGATTTCTTTTGCCCTTAAGATTAGTATATCCTAAACAAGATCAAATTTCTTCTTTTCATTATGATATTAACAATATCAGTGGCACATATGTATGATCACATGTGTTACATTATTGAAATTCCTGATTGTGTTAACTAAACCTTCAATGGATGTGTGACTGGGTACTGGTTAACCTGATACCAAAGCCGCCTAGAATCTCACTTGAGTGTGTGCAATAATGTTATGGAAACCTCGGCTATTCACCAGGTGTTATGGTTCTAGAGCTAGAGCCTTGGGGGTCCTGGTTCTCCAGGTAGCATATATAATCCTATTGAACCTCTTGATATGTGTGTGGCACACTCTATATCTTACATCCAAATGAGAACACACACTTACTTTTGTGACAGTAATTATTTGCAATTTCATTAACATTCACAGATTTTTATTAAATTTATGGCTTATGTTCTTACTGTAATTGAAAGAAAATAATACAAGTATTTTCCCATTACAATTCCCTCCTGTGAATGTAGACAAACTTTTTTCTTTGATTTTAGAAATATTATGAATTTCTGAAAACTTCTGAACACTTTCTTGCTGGCCATGGTAACCCCCTTTACAAAGTCCTTATATAGTCCTTTAAAGTCTAGATGGTTTTTATATCCATTTTCTGCTGTATAAACCCAAACCTAACCCCTTACCTTACCATACACAAGACAAACTAGCAGTGAAGCCCACTTACTCTTGGGGTGATTGTTTCCTGGAGTTACTAACAATATCAGACCCTTTATGTAATATTTCCCCAATGTTCTTGTTACTTCCCTTCTTTGGTGAACTGTTAGACTTCTAAGTTTCCACAAAGTCTATTAATTACACAATTAAACAATATCGTCCTTTATACTTAAAGCCTTTATAAAATAATACTGGTCTTCTTTGGATCAGTAGGTTATGTGTCTGTTCCTATTATTTATCTGTAAAGACACAGAAGCGATTGTGACTCCTCTGGTGGGTATTAAGTTCAGTCTTCTGCTGGAAGCCGTCTTCCTTTTATCCATTATGCAGATCGAGTAAGCACTAGTCAGTTATCTGTCTTGCTTTTCAGAACACCACGCACATGATCTATTTACTATCCAGTTCCAGATACTTCTGGGACTTAATGAACTACAAGCCTAACTTGCACATTGTCTCTAATTAAGATAATTGCATGTGTTCTGTGTCAATCCAATGCTGCCATCTGGCTTCAGCCATTTTTAAAGTGCTTTGAAGAAGTGCTGTCTGGAGCAGCGTCTGTGACCTCACCTTTCACCTGCCAAGAAGGCAGCCAAGGTCACATTCGAGTTTCCCTTGGTGCCTCCAGTTCAGCCATAGATATGATGCATTGTGTTCATAGCAGTGTTACCATACCCAGTACATTTATTTTAAAATAACTGAGTGTGTGTGTGTGTGTGTGTGTGTGTGTGTGTGTGTGTGTGTGTGTGCTCAGTGGCAGGTGCACATGTGTACCCATGTGTGTGGTGGCCAGAGGTCAATGTTGGGTGACATCCTCAGCTGGTCTCCACTTTATTTGTGAAGACATGGCCTCTTGTTGGACGTAGAGCTCATTATTTTGTCTGGACTAGCAGCCAACAAACCCTAGGGATCCTCCTATCTCTTGCTCCCTGGTTCTGGGATTACAGGTGTTACAGTCACACCTCCCAGACCCAACTTTGGCATGAGTGCTGGAGGCTCAAGGTCAGGTCACCACGCTGGTGCTGCAGACACTTCACTCACTCTGCCTTCTACACAGTCTCATAATTCAGTGTTGCTCTTTTTGCCCTAATCAAAATGGGTAAATGTGTCACTGCAGGAAAATTTGTCCAAATGCTTATCTCGTTTCCTCCTAGAGCATTGTTGTCTGTGTCCTAATATGGGGAAAAGGGTGTTAGGACTGAGAGCAGGAAGAGGAGGAGGAAGATAACAACCAAGAGGGGGGGAACTGAAGAGGAGGTGAGGAGCAGAAGGGGAGGAGGAGGATCCAGAGGAGAGGAGGGAGACCACAGCAGAGGTGGCTTAAAATCTTGCTAGCTATGGGTTCATGTACAAACACCTCTGGAAATAATGCATATCACCATCAGCTACTAGGAGAAAGTCTACGGTCATGTGTAGTGATACATGCCTTGAATCCCAGCACTTGGGAGGCCAAGGTAGGAGGATTGCTGTGAGTTTGAGGCTAGCCTGATACTACGTATTGAATTCCTGGTCAGCCTGGTTAAGACCATACCTGGAATAACCCCCTACCCTCAAAAAAAATTAAGGGGCTGAAGGTATTGCTCAGTGGTTAAGACAATGTTCCCTGAGCCTTGATATGTATTATAAGCCTACCTTAGTGTTGAGTTCTCTGCAACCTTGGTAATTTTGTTTTGATGAGTTATGAGTGTCCTTAGTATCTAGTGCCATTTTTTCTAAAACAGGCTTTGAGGAGAGCAGCACTCCTGTTTAAATTACCACTTCCTCTGCTGGACCCTGGCAGAAGTTCTAGAGGTGGTACATCTCATGCTAGCCAGTCAGCTGTCTTTCCTTGTTGTACTGATGGATCTTGGTTTTCCCTAGTTTACCTGCCATCTGTTAATAAAAAAGAAAACAACAAATTCTCTAATCAAGAGTGAAAGTAGCATGAATTCAAGGGGATAGAAGAGTTAAATGAGTGACTGTTGGATAGCTCTATCTACTCCTCTTGACTAAGGACTTGTGAGACCTCTCTGGAGTATATGACCATCTATCCATAAGGTTCTGACTTGGTTCTCTCTACCAGCTATGCATTCTCTCCCACTGGGAAGGCCTTGTTTCCAATCAGGGAGCCATTGATTACCGAAATAGGATGTGTGCCTCTATTGCACAGATGTGTACATCTTGCCCATCTGGTTGATTTTGCAGAATCCAATGCTTCTTCATAAAGTTGGTGGCCATTATCCCCCAAAGTTCACAGACCACTTTCCAGAAATATGACCGTTAGCCAGCAGGGACCTGGCTTCTTTTTAAGTTCCATGTTGATAGTCCAATATCCAGTTTCCATGGTCTGTTGTGTTTTCCAAAATATTTATCCCCTTTAAAAAAAAACTGGCTAACTCCTGTGTAATTCAAAACTCCTACCCCATGGACTGACCCAGTATGCCCAATGAGGAGTGTCCCCAATGGGTTGGGGACAAAGGAGGAAGGAAATGAGTATACTACCACAAGCTTTTTTCATATAATGTATCTAATTATCAATAATAAATATATTTTAAAAATTTAGCTCTGGTAGGTAGCCAAGTGCTTTGGCAATAACCTGCATTGTTTGGGGGACCTCATACGTCCTCCTGATCAACATCTCAATGTGAGGTGTAAGACAAATTGGGCACCAGGATTTACCAGCCAGTGTCTGCGGGTTTAAGATTAAGCTTTCTCCACCCTCACTGGGGCTTTTCTTCCCTGGAACCCCATCCTCTTAATAAGGGTTTTATCTTTTAAATTGCTATGCAGGAGGGAGATTATCTGTGGTACTAATTCATGCCATTAGTTTTGTATAAATTTCCCTCTAGTGGCAGTTAGGATCAGGAGTATTGAGAGCAAACCAAAATTGTTCTTCATAGTAGTGATCCCAATGAACACTAATTGATCAGTAAGTTGTCTCAGCTTCGTCATCCCAAACCCCAGCAAAGTGAATAGGTTTCTGTTACTTAAGGAACAATTCATTCATGGTGGGTAGAGCTACATCATGAAGTTCTATCACCAGAGAAAGAAAGACAATGCATGAAAACAACTAATAATAGATGTTCATACTTCTTGAGAAAATTCTCCTGCTGCAAAAAAATACAACAATATAGTTTTCTAGGAATAATTTCTAAATATTAGACAGTGATATAATTTCAGTATTTGAAAAGTTGAATGTGACCGAATACCTAATCTCAATCTCAACATAGTAAAGGAAATGTGCTATGAGGTCATTGTGCCAATTAATATTCATTTCACACAAGGGAAATATGAAAGAATTTTAATAATACTAGAACATGGGCATTGCCAGATTTGAACTAGAATATGTTATCACAATAGTACAGTTCACATTTCACCTGCATTGAAGCCTTATAAAAGTAGTAAGGAAAATGATAATTTCATAATATTTGATATTATCTAAATTGTGTTCACTGCCAACCTGGTATAGGAAAAGTGTTAGATGATTTGTGCATCTTTAATGAAGAATAAATACAGGTATTTTTAAGAATTTTGTCATTGACTGTTTAAAAAATCCATTTATTTATTTATTTGCAAGCAGAGAGAGAGAGAGAGAAAGAGAAAGAGAAAGAGAAAGAGAAAGAGAGAGAGAGAGGCCAGGGCCTCTATCCACTGCAAACAAATTCCAGATGCATATGCCACTTTGTGCATCTAGCCTACATGGTTACTGTTGAATCAATTATAGGTCATTAGTGTTTGCAGGCAAGCACGTTTACCAATTTCAGCATTGACATGTATGTAAATGAACTTCAAATTTGCAGTTAATTTTGTTCTATAATAAATACTCCACTGACAGTAAACAATCATATGATTTGTTTTTCAAGCTAATTACATTAATTTTATGTGTGACTAAACTGATTTTAAATAAAAGTTAAGGCTTATTCATTTTGTTTATAAGATCATATTAAATTTTCTAATTTCATTTTAAATTATTTTACATTTTAGAAAATGTTTATTGTGAATATGGACATCATTAACACTTTTTCACCTTCTCTTCCATCAAAAAATTTTAAAATATTTTATTCATTTTCAAGGAGAGAGAGAGAGAGAGAGAGAGAGAGAGAGAGAGAGAGAGAGAGAGAGAGAGAGAACACCAGGGCTATCACCTTGTGGGTCTGGCATATGTGGGTACTGGGGAATTGAACCTAGGACCTTAGGCACTGGAGGCAAGTGCCTTAACCGCTGAGCCATCTCTCCAGCCCTCTTACATCAAATTTTATCTATACTAATAATAAACATTTTATTCATTTAATGTGTAATTTCTTTGTCTCTGTCTTTGTCTCTG